>JAODAL010042820.1:0-34438 GCA_025379985.1 Phyllomedusa bahiana
TGGGCACAATGAAATCTCGGCTCTCAGCCCCTGCGGCATGGAGTATGATTAAAAAAAATATTTTTATTAAGTGTAAAAAATTATCAGATAAAGCGCTGAAACCTTTTTAAAAAAAATAAATAGTTAAATCCCTAAAAACGCATTTGTCGCAGGGGCGGCGCTACATAAGGAAATTGCAATATAGAGAATTCCCGGGAAAATACAGTAATTAAAATTGTTTAGCTCTTTGATTGGTCGGATAAACCAGCAATAGAATAGGAGGACGTGGCCCGTATATCCTATGGAGGAGTATTGACCAATCAGAAATGGAGGACAGGGACCATTCAAAACCTATGGAGAAAATTTGACCAATATATTAAAGGGGGCAGTTCAAAATACAAAAAAATGCAGAAAAGAGTGTTTGGTTGAGCAGCGGGGGCTGCCAGCTTACCCAATCAGACGGGAGCTTTTTTCTTAATTTTTGGGGGAAAAAGTTTTCCGAGTGGTCTGTTTTTTGGCTAACTTGAGGGGGGGGGTTTTTGGAAATGGGAGAGCGAGCCGCCCAAAGGGGGGAATTGATGGGTTTAAAAAGTTGGGAATTTAAATTTGTTTGGAAAGAAGTTGTTCGATCTGTTTTTGTAAAATTTATGGGGGGGGAAAAAAAAAATTATTTTTTTTTTTATTTTTTTTTTCGGTGACGATTTGGGGTTTGAAAAAATGTTTAAAGGGTTTATTTTTGTTTTTTTTTCCCCCCATAGTTTTTTATTTTTTATTGGTTTAAAATTTGTATTTATATTTGATTTCGGATGTCTGTTGTACCCGATTGCTTTTGAAAATCCCATTAGGCGGGGTGCTTCCATTGGCCCTTTCCGCGCCTTTTTTTTTTTGCCTTTTTCCAGGCTCGCTGGTATTTCTTTTCCCCTTTGTCTATGAAAGAGCTGCGCTTGTTTTGGTAAGGGGTGGGGTGGCCCAAAAATTAGTTTTTTCGCTTTTTTCTTTTTTTTAAAACTGTGCCCCCTTTGATTGTTTGGTAAATATTTCTCATAGGTTAGAATGGGCCCCTGTCGCCTATTTGAGGTTTCTTTTCCTTTTAGGATATAATGGGCCCTGTCGTTCCTTTCTGTTTGGCTGGTTTATCCCGACTAGGTTGGCGTTTGCGTTGGCTTCGGATCGTTCGTGTCTTTGTCGGCCGGGCTATCGATAGGTTTTGATAGTGGCATGTTTTTGAGCGTTTAAAAAATTTAAGTTTTGGGAGAGAAAAAAAAAACCCCTTCATTTTCCCCCAAAAAAAGGCGGAGAAGCTGAAATTAACACCCACAACGTCAATGGATACGTTTTACTTTAGGCAACAAACTTAGGTTAAAAAAAAGTCACAGAAAAAAAGTCACAGACCATTCACTACCCCGGGGTCTTGTCCCCACCCATGCCCCTTAAAACCCTGCTTAAACCCAATTAAAAAGTGCCAAAAAAGGCGTATGATTTGAAAATCATGTTACTTGAAACTGGACATTGAATTTTCCCTTTTCCTGGAACGCAGATGAGCCGAAACCCGCATGACCCCCAGTTTTAAAAATGCGCAAAAAGGAGTCTTTCAACCCCATTTTAGTTGAATGGACACTAATAATCGTCCCGTAATGCAGAAAGACCATTTAACCGTTGACCCACAGTTTAAAAGTGCCAAAAAGGAGTCTTTCAACCCCCCATTTTAGTGAAAATTTGGACATAAAATTTTCCCCTGCCCGGGGCCCCCACGGGTAGGGACCATTAAACCTGTCGGGCCCCCCAGATTACAAAGTCCCGGAAAAAGGAGTCTTTCAACCACCTTTTAGTTAAAACTGGCCTTGATTTGAATGCCCTGTCCCACAGCTTGACCCGGGGGCCGGATTTAAAACAGTGTGTGCGGGGGAAAAAACCCAGGCTGGGGTCCTTTCATCTATTAACACGCTTTTTTAAAAATGCCCTGAGGGACGCACCCAAAAAAAAAAAATGTCGGGCTGAAGCAGGGTGGGGAAAGCAGAAGTGTGGGGAAAACTCCAGTCTTTCCCAGTACACATCAAAAACCTTTTGTATTTTGCCCCCCCTTTTGAGTGCGGACCAATTGAGTTCACTTGGAAATATGGGGGGTTTAAACGTCCTGTTACCCCCAGGTGCCCTTTTGTTGGGCCCTTTCCCTTTTTTCTTTTTAAACCCCAAGTGCTGGGGGAAAATTTGTCTTTTTTCTTTGTTCTTTGTCCGTGCTCCATACTCCATGCCCCTCTAAATTAACCACATCTGGTAAAGTTTTTTCCTTACCCTTGTACAATTCGGGGGAATTTTTTTCCCAGTATTTTGTAAATGCAAGTTTTTTAGTATTTTTAATTCTAGAAATCACATTTTTAAATGGGGGTGGAATCCACCATTTTCTTTGTTTTTTTTTTTTCATTGTATTAAAGGGGTTTTGCCAATCCCAAAGGGTTTGTTTCCCAGGGTTAAAAGTTCTTCCCAAAAAACAAGTATTTTGCTTATGTGTTTTTTAAACAGTGCCCTACCTATTCCTGTTTCTGAACAGCACCCCCCTCCCTTAAACCCAAATTTTGGGCCCAATTGGAAGAAAAAATGTTTTAAAAAAACAACATTTTTTAGAATGGGAAACCTGTAGTATAGTGCATTGGTCACACCCAAAATTCCCCCCAAAAATTAAAACCTTTGCCCCTTTTGACCCCAATTTTGGGAAAATTGGGGAAGAAAAAATTGTCGGTTAGAAACAAATTTTTTAAAAATGGGAAACCTGTAGTATAGCGGCATGTCACAAAAATCCCCCCAAAAAAATTCAAAGCATGCCCTTGAGCCACTTTGGACAAATGGGGAAGAAAAAAGGGTCTTTTTAGAAAAAACTTTTTTTTAATTTTGGGGACCTGAGTATAGCTGCATGTCACAGAAAAAATGCCCAAAAAAAAAAAACCATGCCCCCTTGAGCCATTTTTTTGACAATTGTAAAAAACAAATGTTTTTTTAGAAAAAAAATTTTTTTAGTTAGGGACCTGGGGGTTTGGTGCTTTTTTAAAGAAAAATTCCCCCAAAAATTCTTTGCAGGGGACCCTTGAGCCCCTTTGGGGTAAAATTGGGTAAAGGGAATTTCTTTTTTTTTTGGGGTTTTGGAAAAAAAATTTTTAAAATAATTTTTTTGGGAGGGGTTGAAATTTGGGTTTAAAATTTTTTTTTTTTGACCCAAAAATTTTTGACTTTCAGCCACTTTTTTAAAAATTGGTGAGGGAAAAAATCCCATTTTTAAAAGGGCCCAATTTTTGTTCCAAAGGGCCTTGATTATTGCTGTTTTCTCACGCTCCCATGCCCCCAAAAAATTTAAAAAATATGACTTCCCCAGCCACTTTTTAAAAAATTGTGAGGGAGAAATGCCACTTAGAAGCCACATTTCTTTTCCAAAAAGGGCCCTTGATTATTGTTTTTCTCACAGCCCCCCCCCCCCCCCCCCCCCCATGACCCCAAAAAATTTTAAATAGGGCCCTTCTCAGCCACTTTTTTAAAAATTTTTGGGGGAGAAATGCCCTTAAAACCCACTTTTTCTGTTCCAAGGGCCCTTTAATTTTTAGCTGTATCTCCAGAAAAATGCCCTAAAAAACCTTTGGGAACAATGCGAAAAATTCTTAAGTAAATTTGAGTAAAGGGAAATTACAGTGTTGTCATAAAACCCTTTTGCTGTCTTTTACGGGTCCCCTCACAGAAAAAGAGATAAAAGGGGAAAAAGGAAAAATTTTTTGCAAAAAGAAATGATCTTTTTAAAAAAAAGTTTTCAAAAAGGCCCATTTTTTTTGGAAAAGAAATGTGAAGTGGGACCGGAACTTTTTTTTTCGGTGACCTCGGCAATTGGGGCCACAACACCCTCAGAGATCCATGCCTGATTCATCTTGGGGAAATTTCAAAACGATCCCATTATCTTTTGGAAACCCGGAGCGTTTGTCTTAAATGACCCCTCCGCGTGCTAAAAGGCCCGATCATTTATGACGCTGGGCTGCGGGGGAGGACAACCTTATGGCGTGACGAGCCAGGTCGGCCATTGCCCTTTTTGGATACCCGGGAAGTTTTTGGGTCCGGAAAAAACATGCAAAAAAAATCGGGGGTTGAGACGCAGTAGTCGTGCCCCCATGATTTTTTAAGCTGGTCTCTGTGTTTTTGGAAGTGTCCCCTGCTTTTGCTTGCGTTGGTGGGGTTTTTTTGGAAAAACAAAGATTGCCAGAGGTCCCCTTTAGGCTTCCCCCACCTTGCCGTCTGCCGTTCGCCTACTTGGCATCTACTGCTGTCCCGTCGCTGATGTTTTTTCCACCGGGGACTTTTGGGGGGGGGGGTGAAGCAGACGCAACAGATGTCTCCGGGTTAAAACAATCGAAAAGGTTCCTTTTCCCTGCTTTTTCCCTCTCTTTTTGGGGTTGGGGGGAAAGGAAAAAGTGCTGAGTTTTGTTTTTTTCCAGGGCCCCGGGGGGGGGGTTGGCCCCCCAAAAACTGTTGTTCATTTTGTGGCCTTAATGCGAGGATCATGTTGGGGAAATGGAGCACCCAAAAGATCTTGTGAGGAGGGGAGCCTTGTTTCCCAAGCCTCTGGGCGGGGCACTAGCAACTGATTTTCCCTCTTCTTCCCCCTCCCCCAAAAAATTTTGCGCCAACCTTTTTCCCCAAGGCAGGGGACGTCGGTAACTTGGGTTTGCCCTGGGAAATTTCACCTTTCCTCCTCGTCCTCCCCCGCTCCCTCGGCACAGCTTCAACACAGCCCTGATTTGGGCCTGAGATGATGCACCCTGAAAAGCTGTTTGCCCACCTTGCATTTTGCTCTGGCCCCCAAACCCATCCCAAATGAAGACCAAATGAAATTGTAAAAAACCTTTTTTGGGCCTTGTGGATTTTGACGGAGAGAAAGGCTCCGTGGTCCGCTCTGTGTGTCCCCTCCTCCGTCGCTGGCGGGACCCGTTGTTTCAAGGGGTGTCCAACGATCGTTTTCCCGAACTAAGATCACCACAATGCTCATTGCTGACAAGGGGGATTGGGGCACTGACCTTTTTTGGGGGCTTCTTCAAAATGGCAAGGATGGTGCAGGCCCCTTTTTACCTGCCCCCCCTCTCGGTGGTTCAACACCCCGGGGGTTCCCCCACCCCTGCTTGTTTAGGCCCTGTGTACTTCGTACTGGTTAAAAGGCCTTGCGCTGCTGCCAAATTGCTGGAGGGATGTGGAGGGTGGGAAATTTCCCGCGTTTTGCCTGTCAACCATTTAGGGGCGGTTGACGGGGAGGGCCCCAGCTGATGGGTGCAACGCAGCCCGGGGGACCCAAGAGGGTGCGAACGGCGGAATGCGAATCAAAACCCCGGCCTTCTTAAAAGGGGGTCCGACCCGGGAGTCTTTAAAAAATTTCTGGACGACAAGGTTTTTGACATGTTTCCAGGCAAAGGGATGTGCTCCAGCCTACCGATTTTTAAGGGGGCCAGCAAAATTTGCCCCTTATCGCACACCCCTTGCCTGGCACTAGGTTCTTGTCACCCAGCCCGCGCTCGGTCTCGGGTTTCTTTGAGCCGTCCACGTCCGGGCCCCGTGTTTTGGACGGTCCAAAGGGAGTTTTAAATTTTAACACGGGGGTGGTGTCTCTGGGCACTTTTATGCCACCCAAGAACCCCTTGGGGGGGAAAAAGGCCCCCGCACCTCCCCCGCGGTTTTTAAGAGCGGGCGCCGGCCCCCGGAGCCCCGTCACCCCCAGAGACATCAAAACCCAGCTCACCCAGTGAGCTTTCCGAATTTGGCGGGGCCTTTTGGCCCTTTTCTTACTAGTCCATGTTTTCGTTGGTGAGATGGCTTTTCGGAATAGATGCAGGCAATGCGCTTTGAAATTTTTTGATGACAAAGTGGTGGCAGGGCCCGGGACGGCTTTTTTTTGGCAAAAAATGCCCCACTCGGATTTGGTTTGAGGGGGGGCGGGGCCATGACATGGCGGAAACCCCTTGTGCCACCCCGACGGAAAAGGCAAAATTTCCAAGGCCAAAAGCCTGGCAATGCCGAAAATTCAGGCTTTTGGCTTTGGGGGTGGTTTGGGGGGTTTAAAATGTTTTTTCTGCTCCCAAACCCGGAAGACAGGGAAAGGGTGGCTGCTTGACTGGGCGCTGACGGCGTGCAGGGCGTTCAAATGGCGGAAAGGGAAAGGGGTTTTGGGTGGGTTTTTGGGGGTGCTGGTGGTACTCGGGCGACGGTGGAGGCTGAAGGGAGGTGGGAAACCCGATCATGATCTGGAGACTTTGGGGAGCTGAGGAAAAAGCTTTGGGGTGGCGGAGGGGGGGAGGGGAGCGAGGGTTTTTTGGGGCAAAAGGTTGGGGGCCCGGCCCTTGGTCTGGCCCCCCTTTTTTTGGCCCGTGTTCCCCCATTTCAACTCATGCTTCGCTTTCATGGGACTAGACATGTTGGTTGGGGGTTAACCCCTTAAGGTTCTTTCCTCCCACTTATGCGTTTTCGCAATGGGGCATATGGGCATCGCTGGGGGGAAAACAGAGGCTTTGGGAAAAAAGGCCCGGCTTGAGAGGTCCTGGACCTTTTTTTACGGCGATAAGCGAGGAGGGGGGGTTTGCGCTGAACCCTGGCGGGGAATTTTTCAGGGGGGCTTCTGCGGGCCCCCCCTCTCCCCTTTTTTTGGCGGGGGCCCCTTTTTGAAAATACCCCATGTCTTCCTCCTCGTCCCCTATGAAACGCCGCAAGCAAAAAAATGCGGAAAAAACCAGATGGATCCGCAATGTCGTCAATCATCCTCCCTCATAACACAGATGCTTGGGCGTCCCGACTTTCTGCATCAGAAGCTGCGGGGGTCAAACAAGGGGACTGCACCCGGGGGTTTGCCGGGGCCCCCCGGGTTTTTTTCCGATTGACCGGCTTTCCTTCACCTCCCCTGGGTGGCATTTTGTAAATGGGGTTTTAGAGGACTAAATCTTTCCCCTTGATTTTTTTAACATGCCTTCTGAACCCCCAAACCCCAAAATTTTTTCATCAAAGAGGTCCCCAGGGCAAAAGGATTAATTTCCCCAGTTTGGGGGGTACACGAGTTTTACATTTGGGCTGTTCTTTTTGGACGGGTGCTGATGATGCTGTGACGACATTTGTGGCCCTGACTGCGAGGAGAGGAGGTAAGGGCTGCTAGATGCAGGGGTTGCATTAACCCCTGAAGGGGCAGATTGGCGCGATGTTCGTTACTTAGATTTCCCCAGGGCCCCCGAAACCCCGCGAGGACGGGTGACGGTTTCCCGCAACTGAAGATCCGTGGCATGCGTTTTTGTCGCCGCACTGGAAGGAGCACCCTTTTCTGTACCTCTACCCCCCCCTGTGTACCCCCCTCTTTGCTGCTTACCCCCCTGCATTTTTGCCCATGGGTTTGAAATTTTAAAAAATTTTAGAAGGTATGGAATTGTTTTGGGGAAAATTTCTTTTTTAAAAGACTTTTAAATCACAAACTTTTTCTCAAATCCCCCTAATCAAAACCCCAAATTTTCTGGGTTCAAATTTAACTGCAAGGTGGGTTTTAACAAATTGGACTGGGCAAAAGTCCAAAAGAGGCGTTAAATTTTATGTTTTTGGGGATAATAAACGGGGATTTTTTGCACCTTTCATTCACCCGTGGGGAATATTTGAATTGCTGTTTTTTTGATTTACCCTGGTTCTGCGTTTAATGAAAAATGCTGGGTGTGCAAAAAATCAAAAAAAAAGTAACTGTTAAAGTTTTTTGGGATTTAAAAAACGGTTTTTTTTTGCACCCTTTTAATTCAACTTTGGTGAATAAAAGAATTGATGTTTTTTAAAATTTTTGTTTGGAAAGCTGCGTTCAATGAACAATGTGGGTGTGCAAAAATCAAAAAACCCCGTTAAAATGTTATGTTTTCGGGATGATACACGGTATTTTTGGCACCCTTTTAAATTACCCGTGGAGAATATAGAATTGCTGTTTTAAAATTTTCGTGGGGTGCTGCGTCAATGAACAATTTCTGGGGGCGCAAAGTCCAAAAAAAAACCCTCTGGTTTTTGTTTTCGTTTTTGTTTTACGGTATTTTTGGCAACAAACAAACCCGTGTGACTACAAAATTGCTGGATTGTAATTTTTTAAAAACAAGGGGGGATAACAACAGTCACAGGTTTTAATGGGTAAAATTTTAAAAAAGAACACTTTTCTGAAATTTTTATATGATTAAAAAAAGTGGAGGGTTTTTCACCCAAAAAAGAGCCTGCAGTTACTAGAAATGATGTGTTTTCCCAAAATAAGTTCAGGCTGCCCCCAAAATCCAGGAAATATTTCAATAGCAAAGGGTTTAAAAATAAAGAAAATTCCACTAAAATTTTCTACACTAAAGTCTTGGTGAACTTTATCCCCGTGTTTTTTATAGTTTGGCTTGTCTTGGTTTTTCGCCCGCGGGGGCCCCCCCCCCCGGGTCCCCCCGCCCCCTGAATTTTTCAGCGGTTTGATGCTCCCTTTTAAAAAAACTTTCCCAACTACTAGAACTTCAAAATTCTAATATAACTAAATTGGAAGGTCAAGCTAATAGTAAAAGGGTTTTTCTGTGCAGAAAAAGGGCTAATTTTACTGAGATGTTTGGCCCCAAAACGGGGGAGGTTTCCCATCCCTAAAGGACCCCTGAGAGGACACTGAGGCTGAAACCGGAACCGCTGTTCTCTGTAACACGAGGTCATGTGATTTTTCCAGCCAATCGCAACCATACACATCCCAGTCATGACGTCGCACACACATCTCACCCTGCTCTATTCTGTAATCTGATTTGCTGGCCGCCAAAATTACAGGAAGCGCCGACAAAGGCGCGATCTTAATAGATGATGCTCAGATTTTAACCTTAATTATCGCATGATCTGGAAATTTCGATCACCATAAAAAACCTTGCCGATTTCAACTTTGTCGATAAAAATCGCTCAACACTAATGCCGACCAATAAGAAGAGCTTAAACAATTTGAATTACTGTATTTCCCGGCAATTCTCTATATTGCAATTCCTTATGTAGCGCCGGACTCGGCGACAAACGCGTTGTTAGGGATTTAACTGCTTTATTTTTATAGAAGGTTTCAGTGCTTTATCTGATAATGTTTTACACTTAATAAAATGATTTTTTTAATCATACTCCATGCCGCACGGCGCTGAGAGCCGAGATTTCATTGTGCCGATCTCTCCATAGACTACAATGGGAGAAGTAGCTCGCGCTCTGATTGGCTGGGATAACCAAGCCCCCGCTAGTTCAACCAATCAGCTCTTTTCTGCATTTTTACTGTATTTTGAACTGTCCCGCATTTGATTTTGATTGGTTCAAACTTCTCCATAGGCTATAATGGGTCTCTGTCGCTCCTATTCTGATTGGCCGAGATAGCCAAGCCCTCACTAGCTCAGCAAATCAGCTCTTTACTGCATTTTTACTGTATTTTGAACTGTCCCGCCTTTGATTTTGATTGGTCAATAGTTCTCCATAGGTTTTAATGGTTCACTGTCGCCCCTATTCTGATTGGCCGGTTTCAGAATTTGAATTACTGTATTTCCCGGTAATTTCCAATATCCGAAATCCTGATATTGCGCCGTTCTAGATTTTTGTAAAGTGATTTTATTTATGTATTTTTTATTTTTGAGGTTTGAGCTCTTTTCTGAGAATGTTTTCCGCCTTTATAAAGGCGATTTTTTTGGAATCATACTCCATGCCGCACGGAGCTGAGTGCCGAAATTTCTGTTGCGATCTTCTATGTTTCCTCGCATGTTCCATTCTCGCTTCATTTCGCCTCCGCCAGAGCATTTAGACCAAAATAAACTAGGTCTGCCTGTCGGAGCTGCCGAGCGCTGCAACGCGCCGCACTTTGCCGACTCGCGATCGTACATGCCTCGGAGTTTTCGAGCGCGCCGCGTCCCGCTCCGGAACGCCTACACCGTGCCCACACCGCGCCCATTGCATGGGTTCAGATGGTGTTTTCTGACATGTATTTTACAGCAATATTAGTAAGCCAAAACCAGAAATGGATTCAAAACACAAAAGAAGTACTATCGGTTCCGGCGCACGCATGTGAGGGAGCAGTGGTCGTAGCTCCCGCTCAGCGCCGCTTGAACCGAGGCTTCCCCGCGCCAGACCCGCCGCATACCCGACTTCTGTCAGCGCCTCTGCACCCCGTCAACGTTCCGGTGTCAGTGCGAGGATACGTGAAACAGCGGGGAGCCCTTGTGCATTTAATCCCTCTGTCACTCCTGCATACAGCCATTCCAAGATGGCGCCCGATCCTCCACGCGGTCCCAGGAGCGGCCGCGGTGCCAAGACCACGGCAGCAATCGGAGAGGAGACGCTATCAGAGGGAGCTGCATGATTGACTCACAGGTCAGACCTAGCCAGCGCCTAGCTTGTAAGCCCCAAGGAGCTTTATCAGCCACGCAGTCAGCAGGGCCCCAGGGAGCATCAGCAGCCACACAGGCAGAGGAGTCCCAGAAAGCATTATCAGTTATACAGACTTCAGGGGCAGAGGAATCCCTATAGCTACAGGGGAGTTTAGAGGAAAAGATCCCAGGACTTGCAGTATCCTGTAAAACTATGGCGGTGGCTGTGGCACGGCTATTGGCACCTGATATCATGGCATCCTTGGAATCTACTTTCTCTGCCTCAGTGACTGCTGCAGTAACATCTGCAGTATCAGCCATGCACAAAGACATATCCCTGCATACTTTCCAGATTGGGGAATTAGAGAAACGAGTGAATACAGTGGAAGATGATATATTAGGGGCCAGGAGCACACTTGAGAGGCTGGCCAGAAGAACTGAGTTCCTCCAAACTAAAGTCGAAGACCTGGAAAATAAGTCTCGCAGGAATAACTTGCGGATTGTTGGTCTCAGCGAAACCGTTCCTGCTAAGAACCTGTTTCACATTTGCGCCATTGAAATTCCAAAACTCTTAAAGCTGCAACATCCTTTAAAAGTGGAGCGTGCTCACAGAATTGACCCACCAAAAACGACACATTCTGATGGGTAGTGGACAAGCCTAGACCCGTTATTGTGAAATATCTGGACTATTCTGAGAAATCCCAGTTACTACAAGCCTATCGGGCGCACAAATCGCCTTTGATGTATAAGGGGGACAAGCTTCTTATTTTTGCGGACTACTTCATGGTCTCTAGGAAAGGAAGTTGTTCTCGAACGTTTGCACATCTCTTGTAAAGCGACACCTACGCTTCAAGCTGCAATCCCCAGCTATTATGAGGATTTTCCAAGAGCAAGGCCCAGTCGTGCTGTGCCGTACGCTGGAAGAAGCAGAAGAGTATCTGGAAGGACTTCCTCAAAAGAAGGGAATCGCATAGACGAAGGGGGATACGCCACGGAGATGCAAACAAATCTCGGACCAACCAGGACAGAGACATTATTAGCACTTCTTTGGGACAGTTCTGAACCCCGAGAAAGCGTTGATATTTCTGCCTTGATCAGGTTCTTCTTGTCTTTGTTTCAGGGTTCCAGTCTAGAGACTTAAGTGTTTAGACGCTGCTATGCTTAATATATAGCATTATGTTTCAGTGGAGGGAGGAGAGTTGCCGTTAGGTTTGGTGGTCATGATAGAATAGAAACATCGGACTAAGGGTGGGTGAGGGCAGTTTCCGGTTAGGGATCAGGGAGACAGTAGGTTTTACCGTATAAACTGGGCGGTGAGAGGAAGAACGACGAGTAACGTGGGGAGTAGTTCTGAGGTTAAGGGTCTCGCCTCGGAGCAATTTGCGTGAAAAAAGAGAAGTCAATAAGGATAAGGAGGAGACCGGTCGAGGTTTTTGGAGGTATAGTTGTTGGTTCTTGTTTGGGGGGTGGGTAAAATTTGTGTGCTGTTTTCTATCTGTTCTGTGGTATAGTACAAGACACAGATTCCATAGATCATGCGGATAATATCCTGGAATGTGAAGGGGCTTCGTTCTCCTCATAAGAGAATAATGATTTTGAGATACCTTAAGAAAAAGAAACCTGACATTGCTATACTGCAAGAAACACATTTGGATTAAAGGGATTTTAGTCGAATGAAAAAATTGGGGGTAGGTGAGGTCAGAGGTTCAGCAGCAGCTAAGGGGAAAGCGGGGGTGTTGATTCTATTTAATAAAAATGCTACCTATAAAATCATCTCTCAAGAAACGGATGCAGAGGGTAGATTCATTAAGGTGAAGGTAGAGACTCCAGCAGGGATACTTAATCTCTTTAATGTATATGCGCCCAACACTCGTGATAAGGATTTCTTTAATCAAATAAACAATCATATTTCCAGAGAAAGTGGTAACATTTTAGTTGGGTGGGACTTTAATTGTGTGATGGACGAAATGGAGGATAGGAGACGAACGGGTTCACAGACAAGATTGAGGACAGGTGGTCGGAGTCTGATTCATGATCTTTGTGACTCCACGAACCTAGGTTATGTTTGGAGATTGTGGAACCCCCAGGAAAGGCAGTATACTCACTTCTCTCATGTACACCTTTCCTGATCTCGCCTGGATTACTTCTTGGCCAATAGGCAATTTATGGGTTAGGTGGAGTCCGTGGAGATAGGAGATCTGGTGATCTCAGATCACTCCCCGGTGCTGCTGTCATTAAAAGAATCTCATCCTAGGGGCACGAATATTTTGTGGCGTTTTCCTAGTGCCCTCTTAGGGGACGATCATTTTAAGGAGCTCCTGAGGCGATGGTGGGAGGAATATGCCCAGGATAATGATATCCATTAAACAACCCCTGGATTATTCTGAGATACGGGAAAGGCAGTCTTAAGGGGTAGAATTATGGCCTATGTGGCAGCAAAGAAAAAGAATATGAGGGCCAAATTTGAAAAGTACACTGTCGACTTAAGGAACTCTTACACTAAATTTCTATCACACCAGACAGAGGAGACTAAAAGAGACTGGATTGTGGCCAAGGAAGCGTTTGACTTCCAACAAAAAAGCATAGAACTCTTCTATAGTGATCAACTGCGATCTTCTCTCTTTAAGCTGGGCAACAAGTCAGGGAAATTATTAGCGAATTTGGTAAGGAATAGGGAAGGTCAGACTTATATAGTGGGATTGAAGGATGGCTTGGGGGTAGTGGTGAGAGACCCAAAGCTCTGGGGACACTGTCTATATCAAAGTTTTGTACAAAAAAGGGAGGGACCCAGTGTTGGCTGAATCTTACCGTCCCATTTCACTAATAAATCAGGACATCAAGATTATCTCTAAGGTCATTGCAAATGGACTAACGGCTATTATGCCAAGTCTAATAGGCCCGCAACAAATGGGATTCATCAAGGGGAGATCTGGTGTTTCATAGTTTCATAGTTTGTAAGGCTAAAAAAGACAAGTCGTCCATCTAGTTCAGCCTGTTGTGCTAAGGTGTTGATCCAGAGGAAGGCAAAAACCCCCAATGAGGTAGAAGCCAATTGTCCTCATTTTAGGGAAAAATTCCTTCCTGACTCCAATCTGGCAATCAGAAAAATCCCTGGATCAATGACCCCTCTCCTGAATCCTAGTCACTATAACTTGTTATATTATTACGCTCCAGAAATGCATCCAAACCCTTTTTGAACTCGGTTATTAAATTCACCATGACCAGTCCCTCTGGCAGAGAATTCCATAGTCTCACTGCTCTTACAGTAAAGAATCCCTTTCTATGTTTATGTAGAAACTTTCGTTCCTCAAGACGTAAAGGATGCCCCCTTGTTCTAGATACAGCCCTGTGTATAAATAAATCTTGGGAGAGATCTCTATATTGACCTTTGATGTATTTAAACATATTTATTATGTCCCCCGAAGCCTTATTTTCTCTAAACTAAATAACCCTAATCTTGCCAATCTTTCTGTGTACTGTAGTCCACCCAGTCCTTTTATTATTTTTGTTGCCCGCCTTTGTACCTGTTCAAGCTCTACAATGTCTTTCCTGTGCACTGGTGCCCAAAACTGTACACAATATTCCATGTGTGGTTAAAAACATAAGGATGGTCTTGGCAGTGCAAGACTATATCGATAGGTATTCTCAGAAGGGGTCCTCGGCGGTTTTGCTAAGTATCGATAATGTAAATTGGACTTGGCTGAATTTGGTGCCCGACAAAATGGGCTTTGCAGGGAACTTTAGAAATTATATCACTGCACTGTACAACACTCCTTTAGCCAGGGTACATACTCCAGGTTTATCTCTTCCCCCATTCACTTACAAAAGGGAACTAGACAGGGGTGCCCACTATCACCGTTGCTTTTTTACATTGCCCTCGAGCCTTTGGCGTTACACTTGTTGAACTCTAATTGCTGCAAGGGAATAATGGTGGGTGCCAGGGAAGTTAAGATAGTTTGTTTCGCGGACGACATCATGTTCTTTCTCAGCAACCCGATTGGCCAGGTGAAGAATGTGCTTGAGACACTGAGTAGGTTTGGGGACTTTTCAGGATTCAAGATAAATAAAGAGAAATGTCAACTATTGCCACTGGGGACACGTAACCTCATTCCCAGACACGTAGTCGAGGTGGAGGTGGTGCATTCTCATTTAACGTATTTAGGTATCAGAATTGGTTCAAAAGGCACAGATATGTATCAAATGAATTATTCTCCCCTAATCACAAAAATCTCTGCGGAGTTAGAAAGATGGAGAGATCTTCCTTTGTCCATTGTAGGTAGGGTTCAATTAATCAAAATGATTAGTTTTGCGAGATTGCTCTACTCTTTACAGAATATACCCCTACTACTTAAGCACATGGATATTAATAGGTTGCGGCGGGCCTCCTCAAGATTTATTTGGAAAGGCAAGAGGTCTCGTAGTAGTTATGATAAATTGTCGATGGGAAAGCTGCAGAGGGGAGTGCAATTGTCCAATATAAGATTCTATAATTTGGCTTCTATGTGGCGGCATATAAGGGACTGGATGGATGGTACTGACATGTTTTCCAATTCAGACCTGCAATCCCAACTGGCACCTTGCTGCAGTTTGCTGTCATTACTCCACTTACCTCTGAGATTGCATCCTGCAGAAATTAGGTGTAGTATCATTCTTAGAGACACATTAGCTACATGGAGACATGTAAGAAAGCTGTTTAATCGCCCCATATACATTTCCAGCTAGGCTCCTCTCTGGGATTTGCCTTCCTTTCGACCAGGGAAGGAGAATAAGTTATTTCAAATATGGAAACAAAGGGGAGTTAGGGTGTTAGCGGATATTTTGTCGGAATCATCGGGTTCACTACTTAGATGGAAAGAACTTAATGTAAAATTCTCCTTGGGAGTGAACCAGATTTTCCAATACAAACAAATAGAGAGTTTCTGCCGATCCAATGTTTCTCACCTACAATCCCTGGGAGAAACGATGGAGTTTATTGAGCTCACAAAACCTAGAGATAGTAAAGGGATGCTGTCTAGATTATACTCCATTCTCCAACTCAAGGGTAGCGAAGGACTGGAGGGTAAACTCATTGGGCATTGGGTGACTCAACTAGGCGATGTTGATTTGCAGCAAAAAAATTTTGAAGGGTATGCAACTTGTGAGGAAGTCTATAGCAAGTGAGCAATGGAGAGAGGTATTTTTTCGATTGGTACACAAAGCCATATATGCATTCAACATCCCTCATGGCCCAGAGAGATCTACATATTTAACAGCATGCCCAAAATGTGGCCTGGAAAAAGCCAATCTGTTTCATTGCATGTGGTAGTCCTCAGGTATCACTAGGTTCTGGCAACAGCTAAAACGCTTTATTGCGGATACCTGTGGATGTTCAATCTCATTTAATCCTCAGGGCATGTTATTCCACTATGTTACCAAGGAGAAACCGGGGGAAGGATCAGAAAACACTCAGATTACACTTAAAGGGGTTCATGTCACCTTGCTGGTGGCGAAGAAATGTATTCTAAGACACTGGATAGATAGCTTAGTTCCAACAATCTCGGAGGTCACAGAGTGTTTACGACAAGTCATTTATTTAGAGAAGCTTCAAGCGATTAAAAGTAAAGACACTGAAGCAGGGAATTTTTTGAAGAAATGGAGATCCTTTATTTCCAAACAATACAATGCAGATGAAATCAAGTCCTTGATAGAACCATTTAAGTACACTGAATATTACCTTCTAGAACAACTGAGAGGACCTCTAGGGAATCTAGATATTGGAGTTTAACACAGGATAGAGCAGCGCACATCGTATTGGGTTGGTTGGTGGGTGAGGGTGGGGGTTTGGTATTATCTAGATAGAGTGGTTATTCAAGAATTTAGTATGTTTTGTTCTTTAACCTGCATAAGGGAGGGGAGAAAATTGTGGAAAAAGCTAGGAGACAATTTATCGCTCTTTGTCAAAGGGCTTGCTAGATTTATTGTTAATAAACATGATATGTCCAGAGAGTTATTTAAGGATTTTCTGATATATGTACATGTATAATGTTCTAATATTCTCTCTACATGTCTGTATTGATTGTTTTCCTTAATAAAACATGTTAAAACAAAAAAAAAAAAAAACACAAAAGAAGTATAAGCCTTTCCATCATGCTTTTTCTCTGTATAGGCACTATTACTGGTTTTGGTTTACAAATAATGCATACAAAAACCCAGCTTAAACCCAGCTTTAAGGGCAGGGGCCCATCCTTCAGGTAAAAGCAGTATGCTGATACTGCCATTTAAAACCTTTACTGCATGAGCAGCGGCATCGCTAGACCATTTTCATAATCAACACAAGAGTGGATAATGTTCTTTTACAAAGGGATCTGGAGAAGTTGGAGGCCTGGGCAGAGAAGCGGCAGATGCGGTTTCACACGAATAAATGCAAGGTTATGCACATGGGAAAGAAAACTCCATTCCATGATTATTTGTTAAATGGAAAAACACTGGGTAGAAGTGACATGGAGAAGGACTTGGGGATCCTAGTGGACAGTAAACTTAAAGGGGTGTCTCACTACAAAGATTGCTTTTTATGTTAAAGATCTTGCAAAAACAAGTCACTTTGCAATATATATCCATTAACAGTGTCCTACCTATTCCTAGATATCTCCTATTGTATACGCTGCATCAGCTCCTCAGGTTGCTATAGCTACAGACCTGTTCAATCTCTCATGATAGGCTGCCAGCACTGGTTGCTATAGCAACTGTAGCCAAGTAGAAGCCAGTAAACACGCCCCTGAATTCAAAGTTAAACGAAGAAAACAGGACTGAGGTCAGGACTGAGGTCAGATGAATCAATGTAGTGAGACCACCCCTTTAATTGTAGTAGCCAATGTTAGACAGCAGCTGCCAAGGCAAATAGGATCATGGAGTGTATTAAAAGGGGCATAGGTGCACACGATGAGAACATTATTCTCCCATTATACAACTCACTGGTCAGACCACACATGGAATGTTGTGTACAGGAAAGATACTGTAGAGCTTGAACAGGTTCAAAAGACAGCTTTGGTTAGACATAATAAATATGTATAAATATTTCAAAGGTCAATATAGATATCTCTCGCAAGATCTTTTTATATCCAGGATGGTATCTAGAACAAAGGGAATCCTCTAGGCGTAGAGGAACGAAAGTTTGTAAGTAAACAGAGAAAGGGATTATTTACTGTAAAAGCAATGAGACTGTGGAACTCTCTGCCAGAGGAAATGGTCATGGTAAGTTCAAAAAAGGGTTTGGATGCTTTTCTAGAGTGTAATAATATAACAAGTTATAGTGACTAGGATTCTGGAGAAGGGTTGTTGATTCAGGGATTTATACTGGTTGCCAGTTTGGAGTAAGAAAGGATTTTTCCCTAAAATGGGACAATTGCCTTGCACTGGATCAACACTATAGCACAATAAGCTGAACTGGATGGACGTCTGTTTTCTTTCAAACTATATAAATATGTAATTTCATCCAGGGCTTGTGCCCCAAATAAAATGATGCCTGTCAAAGTGGCAAGTTTTATCAACTGTATGGGTGTCCTCCAGGGCGTTACATGATGAAGCAGAGCAGGTGGCGTGACATACAGTAGGTATTTTATCAGACTGTGCTGCTGCTTCTACTAGCCTGCAAATTCTTACAGCCTAGTTGCCAGGAGTAGCATTATGAGTAGCAAGCTCCCTGAAGAGCAAGGGGGACAGCAGGGGTGCAGGAGAGGTAAGTATTATTTGTTCATTTATTTTATGGGGTCAATATACAATTTTTTCTAACTACGGGGGGATGGGCTATGTACCTTCCTACTGAAGGAAAGTTGGGTGTCTACCACCTGGGGTGTCACCCAGCTTTCTTCGGTGCTCGATAGCCTATTTAGCATCCAGAAAGGTTAGGTGAGGCCCCCATCCTACACAGTACTTACCCAGCTTTTCTGTGATAAGGGGATGGATCTTCACCCTGCTTTTTGGGGAGCTGGATAACCTATCTATGTGTCTAAACCTTCTGCTTTCATTTACAGGTTACCGTTTTGGACTATGTCCAAATACATATCTATGTACCTTCCCTACACTGATATTATCAGATAAATAGGGGGAACCACACATAATTTATTTACTTTTAATATTTAAAAAAAAAAAATTATGTGTGGTTCCCCCTGTTTTGCATAACCAGCCAAGATAAAACTGGCAGCTGTAGGCTGATACTATCAGGATAGGTGGGGGCCATAGATTTTGATCTTTTAACATTCTAAAAATATCAGCCCGCAACCTCCTCAAAAGTGGACAATCACATTTGGTAGTCTACTTCTGCTGTTAACTTGGCTCTTTCAAGTACCCCTGGTACGTAACTTACTAGGATAATTGTGAGAGGGGATTAATGTGAACTTTGGAGGTGACAAAAAACACTGCTGGCTAACACCAAACCCCAGTGATAGTAATGGAGAGATGTCTGTCAGATGGCTAAGACGGAATAAAATAGGAAAAAGGAACACTTTTATTAAAGAAATGGATCCAATACTGGTCCAATGTAGTCTAACCAATTCAATGTAGTCCATAGGGAAAACATGTAATGAAGTAAAAACTCTACAAAAAACATCATAGTATATCATCCCATGTGGAGTTTGTACAGAGGTGGGGAATGGGTAAGGAGGTACTAGAAAAGTAAGGAGAAGTCAGGAGAATTCATTATGATTGTCTAGATCAAAAGGAAAATTAAAAGGAACAATTCTGATCAGAAAAGACATCACCTGTGAATGGTATTAGATGTAATAGTTTTATTGGGATTGATGAGCTTGGTATTGTGGGTTTTTTTTAATATCAGTGTGACAGTAATATATATGTTATATTTGCTCCATGTATTATTTGGTAGCTGTATGATTATTTTTTTGAGGTATTACTCTATCATGCATAAATGTTGGTTTTGAGGAGGCAAATTTGTCAGTGCTAATTTTCATTGTACAGTATATTGCTTAGGTGAAATACACGTGAAATACAAATAAAACGAGTGACGGGAACATACTTTTTTGTCTGAAAAAATGCCTGCCCCAGTTTAGGATGTGCTTTGAAAAATTCTGTGTATCTTGAGCAAAACGTAACACAAGGGGCCTGTGCATCAAATGTTGTAGGACCCTAGCAACACCCCTGTAATGCACTATAAACACCTTACATTAAATGGATTGGTTCACTACAGACATTAATGACATATTGCTAGAATTAGTCATAACAATTACAGTGCCACGATTTATAGTGAATATTGCTAGAATATACCATCAATGAATGATAGGTCTGGGCCCCACTTCTGGGACCTGCACCTATTTCCTAAACGAGACCCGAAACCTCTCCATTCTAGAAAGGTGGTCGGGACTCCCCACAGACATGCTCGTCTAAACTCGGAACTCTCATTCATGTCTTTGGGAGAGTCCCGACCACTTCTCCATTCAGAATGGAGAGGATTTGGGGCTCATTTACGAGATAGGTGTGTGTCCCAGAGGTGGAACCCAGACATTGATTGCATATCCTTGTGATAGGCCAACAATGTATGTAGTGAGACAAGCCATTTAAATCTAATAATATGTTTTAAATTAAATGTATCTGACTGAATATTGAAAAATATATGCGTGTTATATGAGGTTAAATGCCGGCTATTAAATTATATCAGCAAAAGTGTACTTTAAATCCAGAAGTAATATAATTTATATGTACTTCAAATTCAGCATTTTTCAAAACTGTTTTCCCATGTGATTTCATTTTAATTTAGTTTCCAGCAGAACATGAGTAGGTAACGCCCTAGTAGAAAGTCATAGTTCTAAGAATCAAAACAATACTAACAGGTTTATACATGTATTTGACTAGAACAAATGCATCTGGTCACATGGCAAATGAGTGAGAAATATTGGAAAAATTACAAGTATTGCTAAAGCACAAATAAATCAATACAGAATAAAGAATAATTTACTTCCCTGTATTCTCAGATATGTGCTTCTGTGTTTGCAGTGAGTAAATCTCATTACTTTGTAACTTAAGATGCCTCAGCACCATCAAAGGTGATTCCTATCAATTTAGATGACATCTGGTTAGACGTTGTGCAATCTACAATTTTACATTACTTTGAGGCTGGGGTACTCAGTAGTATATAACGTTTTCTGAAGAAAGAACCCCAGTCTTTAAAAGACTGTGTAGAACAGAGCTGCCTCTAAACCTGCCAAACATGTTTTAAATATGAAATTTATAAACCTTCTAGATGCGGGGAAGACGAGGAACAGAAAGATTATACAATGGCTGATTTTGGTGTCCAAGGAATAAACAAAAAACATTTAGTATCTTTTTATCTCTTAGTTGGAAACTGTTGATTAGTTAAAAAGCACAACCACTACTTATTTCTAAATCTGTTTTACATAGAAAATATAGCTACAAATGGGGCACAATTGAAATGGATTTGTGGTTCACATGGTCTGGATTTATGTGCTGTATTAGTAGCGCTCTGTGAGATATACATCCAGTGGAACATACTGTATATTTAAAAATAAGTACACTTTGTGACATTACAACTATATTGAAAGCATAGCAATGGCTTCATATTCTAGACCTACTCTTCCAAGGCTATACACTGCAAACATTAATAGGTGTTAGGCCTTACATGCCATTTTTTTTACAAAAACATATAACATGCTTATCTTGCAGCACCCACAGCAAGCAGACAAATATCTCTGCCCCACATCATGGACTGATAGCAAACTGATAATAATAATAATAATAATAATAATAATAATAATAATAATAATAATAATAATATTATTATTATTATTATTAATAATAATAATAATCTTTATTTATATACCGCCAACATATTCCGCAGCACTTTACAAATTTGAGGGTAAACGTACAGACATACACATTAAAAGTACTTACAGATGAGACACAAGGTGTGAGGGCCCTGCTTGTGAGAGCTTACAATCTATTAGGGTGTATGGGTGAAACAAACGGTGAGAAGTGCCAAGTTTACAATGGTCCAGCCATGTTTCATAAATAGGGGGTGGTTTACATGAAAAATGGATGAACCTGCCACCCAGACAGTACATCTATATACAGATAAGTGCCTGTAAGTGCCCTAGTGTAAGGAGTGACAGATGTGTGTGATAGCAGTTAGGGATCTTGGTAGGCCAGACTGAGAAGATGAGGCTTGTGAATGTGCCTGTTTGCCCGCAGCAGCATGTTCCAGAGAACTGGTGCCGCACGTGTGAAATCTTGGAGACGGCATGGGAGGTTCAGAAGATTGATGAGTTTAACCTGATATCAGCAGCAGAGCGGAGAGAGCGGGTCAAGTGGTAGACAGAGACGAGGGAGGTGATGTAGGGGGGTGTAGCATTGTGCAGAGCTTTATGGGTGAGAGTGATGAGTTTATACTGTATCCTGTACTGAATGGGCAACCAGTGCAGTGACTGACACAGGGTAGAGGCATTAGTATAGCGGCTGGAAAGAAAGATGAGCCTGGCTGCTGCATTCAGGACAGATTGAAGAGGGGAGAGTTTGCAGAGAGGGAGACCGATAAGCAAGGAGTTACAGTAGTCAAGACGAGAAAGAATAAGGGCCACAATGAGAGTTTGACTTGTTTCCACAGTTAGAAACGGAAGAATTCTGAAGATGTTCTTGAGGTACAGGTGACAGGAGCGGGCAAGGGATTGGATATATGGGGTGAAGTATAACCTGCCTAGGAGTAATGGTGGTACCACACAATGAAACAGAAATAGCAGGTGGGGGGTTGGTTACTAGATGGCGGAAAGACAAGAAGTTCAGTTTTAGTGAGGTTTAGTTTCAGATGGAGAGAGGACATTATGTCAGAGACAGTCACTGGTGTTTTGTAGGAGAGTAGGACTGATGTCACGGGAGAAGGTGTATAATTGGGTGTCATCAGCATAGAGATGATACTGGAAGCCAAATCTGCTGATGGTTTGTCCAATCGGGTCTGTGTACAAAGAAAAGAAGAGAGGACCTAGAACTGACCCCTGAGGAACTCCAAAATCAAGAGGTAGAGAAGAGGAGGTAGATCCGAAAAAAAGAGACACTGAAGGAGTGATCAGACAGTTAAGATGAGAACCAAGAGAGAGCGGTGTCCTGGATGCTGATGGCACTGAGCATGCTGAGGAGAAGGTGGTGATCAACAGAGTCAAACACTGCTGAGAGATCCAGGAGAAGCAGCAACGAGTAGTTACCCTGAGATTTTGCTGTTAGGAGGTCATTTGAGACTAAAGCATTTTCCGTGGAGTGTAGTGTGCGGAAACCAGATTGTAGAGGATCAAGAAGAGATTTAGTAGAGAGATAGCGGATTCGGCAAGAGTAGACCAAGCATTCCAGGAGTTTAGAGATGAAAGGCAGGTTAGAGACTGGTCGATAATTAGCAGCGCAGGACAGGTCCAGAGTGGGCTTTTTTATTTAAGGGATTATGATGGCGTGTTTGAAGGAAGATGGAAAGATCCCAGTGGAGAGAGAGAGGTTGCAGATTGTAGTAAGGTGAGAGAGGACAGCTGGAGAAATAGACTGGACAAGGTGGGAGTGAATGGGCTCACTAGAGCAGGTGGTGGGGCGTGCCGACGGGAGAAGCCTGGACACTTCTTCCTCTGTTGTCGGGTCTAGGGCTGAGAGTAGACTAGAGGATGTGCGGGAGGGGATGGGATGGATGTTACTTGGGGACTGAGATAAATTTTG
This sequence comes from Phyllomedusa bahiana, assembly GCA_025379985.1. Lineage (NCBI taxonomy): Eukaryota > Metazoa > Chordata > Amphibia > Anura > Hylidae > Phyllomedusa > Phyllomedusa bahiana. The sequence continues at coordinate 23,031 of JAODAL010042820.1, forward strand.
CCGGATATTTTCAATTTTCCCTTTGAAGTGAGTCGCCAGGTCTTCAGCACAGAGGTCAGTAACTGGGGCCTGAGCTTTAGGACTAAGGAGGGAGTGGAAGGTGATATCTGATTACATTCCTCAATCCTCTGAACCTCCAATGCCCATCTCAAAGATTTCACACGTGCTGCAACAATTCTCTGGAACATGCTACCGCAGACACTCAGGCACACTCACGACCCTCACAGTTTTAAGAGGGCCCTAAGAACACATCTTCTCAGTCTGGCATATCAAGATCCCTAATTGCTAACCCCCACCTGCTATCACACCCATCTGTCACTCCCAACACTAGGGCACTCGCAGGCACTTATCTGTATATATATGTACTGTCAGGGTGGCAGGGTCACCCACCTTTTATGTAACCCACCTCCCATGTACGTAACATAGCTGGACCATTGTAACCTGAGCCCTTCTTAACCCTTTGTCTCACCCATACACCATAATAGATTGTAAGCTCTCGCGAGCAGGGCCCTCACTCCTTGTGTCTCATCTGTAAGTTCTTTTAATGTGTAATGTCTGTACGTACACCCTCTAAATTGTAAAGTGCTGTGGAATATGTTGCGCTATATAAATAAAAATTATTATTATTATTATTATTATTATTATTAGGTGTCAAACAGGCGTTTTGGGTTGTTGTGTAGTGTTGAGATGAGGGAAGTGAAATATTTTTGTTTGGCGCTGTGAAGGGCAGTGTGATAAGTCCTGAGCATGAATTTGTAGTGGAGTTAATATAACAGCATCTTTACTCACAAATTCAACATGTAATATACAGGTATCAGTGGGATTAAATCCTTTTAATTTTACATGCTGCACTAAATTAAAAGCCTTTTTTGCCAGGGTCCTCTCTCCTTTTGTACCAGTTGTTAGTCCTTTATCATTGTCTTGGTATTTTGTCTGATATATTTTATGTATGTAACCCTCCTCCCTGGAATTAATGTCACTTTAGAATAAACAATAATAATAATAAAAAAAATATATAAACCTATAGAATATAAAAGTTCAGGTCAACTGCAAGGTCAAACAAGAAGCAAATCTATATGTTTTACTGTGCACACAAAAAAATGGTCATTAACTTAATGTCCCCTGCCCAAGAAAAACCTACAATGAGCATTGTAAATGAGTAAACCATGTAAACAATGCTTTACATGGAGAGAAGATACAATCCAGACAGGCTCCACTGTGTATAAAATGCACAAACACAAAAAGGGAATATGTTTGGTGGTCCTGTAGAATTGAAACTTTGTTGCTACAAATATGTTGTGTCTGTACTGCGATATAGCCTGGCAGTGTGCTAACAATCATTAATGCTGTGAAGGGAGGGTGCCTTGTGTTTACACATACATCAGATGGATCCAAAAAAGACACATGTCATGGTTATCTTGCAGACATTGCACAACTATAAATAAACAAGTGCTTTTAAGCCCTCAAGGAAGTTTTATTTTACTGCTTTGCTGATTGCAGATTAACTGATAAACACTTTTTTTTCCTGAAGTTGTGCTTACCATAAAATAAAGGCGCACTCCACCCTTGTTATGGGAACATTCCAAAGAAACTACAACTGCTACAGCTGGAGAACCCTCTTACTGTTAGGCAATGTTCACACAGCTAAAACTGGGTCGTATCTCGCCCCGTATTTAGCGCCATACTGCGATAAATACGGGGCGAGATATATCCTAGTCATCACGGTAATCCACAGTTCTCATAGAGAACTATGGATTACGCCTTCTCTCCCCGCTCGTACAATACAGTCGTATTGTACATGCGGGGAGATAAGTGATATGTCAATTATTTGCGGCGAATACGCGAGTAATGCATGCCAATGGGGCCGGCGGGCTGCTGGCCCCCCCGTGCCGCAGGAGTGCGTGCGTATTAGCGCGAGCTCCAGAAACACACGATGTACTGCGGCGCGTACTGTACGTGCCGCAGTACATCGTGTGAACATACCCTTAGGCTATGTCTCTACTGCACAGAACAACATCCGTTAAAAACGCTGAAAAACGACTGAAAAGAGGTCCCATGGACTCTATAGTAAAAAAAAGTCATGTTGTCTACACAGAATGTCTTTTTTCTGCTTGTTTTATTTGCAGGTCATTTTTTGAAACGTTGCAAAAAAGACTGAGCAGGGCAGAAAATTTGCTATTGGAGTCCATGTAAAGTGCTGGATGTTTTTCGGTGCGTTTTTTTTTTGCACATTTTTTGCAGAAATACATGTCAAATCTATTGCTGTGCATCTCTGTAAAAAAACACAGCTGTTGACAGGCAGTGGACAAAAAAATCTCAGTTTTAGGATTTGGTTTTCTGGTCGTGTAGACATAGCTATAAATTAAGGGTATGTTCACACAGCGTTTTTGCATCCGATTTCGGATCCATGTTGGATCCGAAAATGGGATCCAAAAACGCTGCAGCAATCGGATCTAAAACAGATCCAACATGTATCCAAACACGCAGCTGCACCCTGTATTTTAAAATATGGCTCCTGCTGCATCTTTCGGATCCAGAATTGACATGTCAATTCTTGGAACGGATCCGAAAGACGGATACCATAGATACAATGAGACACGCATCGGCGATCACTCGTGTGAACACCTTCACGTGTTTCTAATAAAAAGCATGTAAAATCACTGCTAATTATTCGATATGTGTTTGGGTCCGTTTGGGGTCTTACAGATGGATCCAAACACGAACTGAAAAGTGTATGTTACACGGAGTAAAACTTGTTGTGTGAACATACCCTAATATGAACTTTAGAAATAGGTGTAATATTGTGCATAGATTCAATGCAACAAATATTTACTGTCAAAAGTCTAAATCTGGGAGGTCAGAGATAGTCCCCTAATATCTGTCATTGGGAAAACAAATCAAGTAGGCTAGATTTCTCTTCTATCGAGAGATTGTAGGTCACTGAGGTTGTTGAGCCTGATAGCTGTTTATTTAACTCTTTTCAATAAAAAGAGCATTCATCACATTATTTGTGTTCCTTAACCCACCAAGTTCAAAATAACATGGTTCTATGGTTCTTGTTTTTTTTTTCCTCCTGCCTTCCAAGAGCTATAACTTTTTTATTTTTCCATCTACATAGATATATTATGGCTTTTATTTTGTGGGACATGATGTACTTTCTATTGGTGTCATTCATCGTTCTATAGAATAAACTAGGAAACCCCAAAAAAAAATTCTTAGTGTACCAAAGTGTGAAAACAGATAAAAAAAACGTACTTACACCATGTTTGCAGTTTTTTTTTTTTTTTTTACGGCATCCACTCTTAAGTATAAACGATGTGTTTTCTGTATTCTGCAGGTTGATACAAATCTGGCAATTCCAGATACATAGGGTTTAGGTTATGTTTTAGCAAAGTAAAAAAATCCAAATATCTTTTTGTAAATTTGAGCTTCAGCTCCATTTTCTGCGAGCACTAACTTTTTTGAACTTTCACATATGGACCTCAGTAATGATGCATTTTTTGCAGACTGAAGTGAACTTTTTATTGGTACTTTTATTCCAATTTTTATGGGACACAAAATGACCATTTCACCACAATATGTTTTCTTCTACAGTGTTCAGCATACGGGATAAATGATGTTATATTATAATAGATCTTTTATGGGCGTGGCAATACTAATTATGTGTAATTTTTTATTATATTATTTTTTATTTTAAAAAAGGCAAAGAGGTTTTTGTTTTAAATTTTTAATCTATTTTTTATATTTAAAAAAAATTTTTTTAAAATTTAACAGGGGCCCACAAGGGGTATAAACAATGCAATAGATTGTATAAAGATGATGGTTTTACTACAGGAAGTAGCAAAATGTGAAACATGGCAGCGATGGAAGCCGATTGGGAGCTGATCACGCTGCAGGGATCCTGATCGGAGTGAAAAAGGGTTTGGGGGTGATGTTTTCATTCACTGGGGGCCCTCAAACGCATTAGTGCTGCACTAAGTAAAAACGCAGAGATGGTTAACGTGCCTCTCTGTAGTTTTTCTAACAGCCGGCACCCACCAGTATGAAGTAGGCTTGGTGAATAAACTCATTCCATTCTCCCTTAACACTTACTAAAACATCATGGTGGGGTAAGTAAATAAAATAATAAAAATAATTTTTTATTTAATACGCCAACATTTTCCCCTAAAGGTCCCAAAATTGTTTAAGACTTTTAGGGTATATCCCAGGCATCGGGATCCTTTTTTTGGATCTTTTTTGGACGAAAAATACATCCAAAAGCGCTGCATAAATCGCATCCAACACGCTTGTGCATGTTTGGCTGCGTGTTGGCTGCAGCAGGAACACACTCTATAATTTTAAATAGGATCTGCGCATCTTTCGGATCAAGAATTGAAAGAAAATTTCTTTGAACGGATCCGAAACACGGATCGGCGATCCCCTGTCGAAACCGATGTGTTTTTTACTTGAAAGCAACGAAAATCACACTGACATTGTTAGATGCTGTTTGATTTTCGTTTAGGTTAAAAACACAGATCCAAACACGCATCAAAAAATGACCAAACTCGGATCCAGCACGCCAGGTGAACAAACCCTTAATATTAAAATAGTTTGATTAATTTGAAACTAATATTTTAAACATTGATATGTGACTGAAAATCCTAAACTTGAATCAGAGTAAATGTAGTTTCACACAGTGTTTTGGGAAAACACCATAGATTTTGTCACAGTTTTTGAAGCCAAAGTTACAAGTAGATCAAGTAAAAAAAAGATTTTTTAATTCAGTTTTTTTTAAATTTTATTTTGTCTTTAAAAACTAGAATGAACTTTTCTAATAACAAACAAATAATTTAAACGCGGGGATGGATTCGCTGGACCAACCAAGCGGAAATAGCTAAGCCCGAAAAGGGAACGAGTCTAAGTACCCCCCGTTTTCACCAAGCCCGCCGCAAAGCGGGATGGACTTGCCGGCTGAGGCACCAGTCTTACCCTACGTACTTGCTTGGATGGGGGCCCGGGGGACGCGGGTCAAAGACGCAATCCAAGGCTAGTCGGGACAGGCGAAAGTAGGGTAGGCGCAGAGGTTCGTGGTGGAGACAGGCAACGGTCGGGCAGGGGCAAACAGCAAGGTCGGGAAACTAACAGGGGAGGGGTAAAACGGGTAATCGGACAAAAACCCCAATACCCAACGCACGGAAACCCCCAACCAACAAACGGGCAGAAGTGCTGGGGGCGTATACCTTATATAGGAAGGGGGCCCGTCAATAACCAATTAAGGGCGACTGCCCTTTTAAAAATCCAGACCACCATCGGCGCCCCGCGCCTTTAGCAGGGTTTAAAGCACGCCGGCGCAACCCGGGACACAAGACAGGACGGGTGATACAGGGGTTTCCTCCCCAGAGGCAGAAGACAACGGCTGGGGGCCCGGGGCACCCGCGGGCCCCCCTTAACGCAGGGGGACGGCTGCGGGCCAAGCGTCATGACATTACCCCCCCCCCCTTGCCTCCCCCCTTCCTTTGGTTTTAGAGAGGAGATAGGGGATAGATTGGCCTCGGGTTTCCCTAACGCCCTCGGCAAGCCCTTCCATCAAAAAGGAAGAACCGCTCCCCCTCACCGTCTTTCCGCCAGCCCCTCCTTGCCCTAAAATGTTATCTGTATGAACAGGAGAAGGCGAGACAGATCTAGGGGAGAAGCGGTTCCACCCCCGGTTTGAGGAAGGACACGTGAAACGCTTGGGAACGTAGAGTGGGGGGCAAGCGGACTTATGGACAGGGGTTCATCCCGAAGCACCACAAAAAGGGCCCCAAATTTTTTGGGACCCAACTTGTAACGCACCTTAAAGGGATGTACTTCGCGGATCCCCAAAAACCCTATCGCCGGGCCCAAAAAGGGCTGCCTAAACCTGTCAGCCTGACTTTGGTGGGGGCAGAAGCCGACGGGCCGTGTGTGAGTTCCAGAGACCTGATGTCCTTTATTTGGGCCATCCACGGCAGGGACAAAAGACGGGTACAAGAGGGAGAGGGAGGGGGGATGCAACCCAAAGACAACAAAAAAGGGGGGGCCCCCCAGCGATACGATCTAAAGAGTTAAGGAAAACTCGCCCGGGAAGAATTCAAACCATTACCCTGACGAGGGGACACAAACCGAAGTGGTCCCCAAAACCCTGGTTAACCCTCTCTACCCCCTTTTATTTGGGGGTGGTATGCAGAAAAGCCCCAGCAAATCTGCAACTGACACACAGACCCCACCAAAATTTGGGCAATAACTGGACTCCCCTGCAGAGAAAATATGCAAAGGGAGACCGGCAAGCGGAAAATATGAGGGAAATAAGTTGGGCCAGCTGGGGGCAGAGGGTAACCCAGGCGAGGAAAAAAGTGACCATTTTCAAGAAATAACGATCACCACCCAGATCCCGGTTTCCAGATGAGGGGGGAATCTGTGACAAAGTCCAGGCGACATGGGTCCGGGGTTTCTGGCCGGGAGAGGCTGAAAAGGCCCGGGGGTTTTTGAGGCGGGGAACCTTATTTCGGGCACGGGAGGAGCGGGGCACGAACCCCGGGAAAATTTAGCAAGGGGGGGCCACCAGAAAAACGGAGACCACTAAAGAGTTTTGGCCCCTGGATGCCCATTGTTGGGGAAATTCCCCACTTAGGTTCTACCCCAAAGTGAGGGCCCAAACATTTTCCCGGGGGGCGGGTGTTGAAGATCCCCGGGACACCGCGATGAGCCCTTTTGGAGGAACTAGTGCTTTGAGGGGGACTCAAGACCCACCGTTTCGGGGCACGAGATGGGGCGTCGCTTTGCGTTTCCCCCGGTTTGCCGAAAGTGTAGCAGGAAGTCAAAAGGGGCAAAAAAGATACCATCTGGCTTGCCGGGGGTTCGGCCGTTGAGCCGACTGCAAATAGGGGTTCGTGGTCCGTGAAATTCAATGGGGGCGGCCCCCCCCAGCAAGTGACCCATTCTTCTAGAGCCGTTTTTAGGCCCAGTAATTCGCGATCACCAAAAGGTATAATTTCTTTTCGGGAGGGGAGAATTTTGGAAAAAAACCCCCGTATCATTTTTCCAAGGGATCCGCGGGGAACAGCGCCCGGGACCGCGAAGAAACATCCACTTCCAGAAATAAAAGGGCGGTTAGGGTCTGGGCGAAACAGGACCGGAGCCGACCAAAAGCGCTTTGAGCTGGTTTTAAGGGTTCTTTAGCTTCGGGGGCCAGGATCGGGGTTGGCGTTTTCTTGTTAGAGCCACCAAGGGGACAAAGTGTAGAGAAGGTGGGATAAAATTTTCTAAGTAATTGGCAAATCCCAAAAAAAATTTTAATGGCCCGAAGGCCCACCGGGTTTTGGGCCCGCAACACCCTGAGGGGTTTTGAAGGATCCATCCGGAGACCCCTTCAGAGACAAGACCCCAAAAGGGGAACTGGACATTCAAAAAGGCACTTCCGGGGTTTTGGGAAAGATGATAGTGCGGAGTCGCCCCAAGGACCTGGCGGACGTGGTGGCATGATCCAAATTGGGGAAAGATGAAAACGTCCCAATAAACAATCACACAGAGTAGAGAGGGCCCGAAAGATCCATTGACAAAGTTGAAATCTGCGGGGCGTTCAGAGACCAAATGGCATAAAAATACTCGAATGGCCCTCCCGCGTATTAAATGCCGTTTTCCATTCATCGCCTTCCCCAATGCATTAATTAACCCTGCGAAGATCAGCTTGGGAAAAAATTTTCCGCCACCCGCGGGCGAAAAGTTAGAGATCAAGGGGAGAGGGAGGTTTTTTTTTTGGTAATTTATTTTTAAACCCCCATGTCGATGCGGGCCGGGGGAGACCCTTTTTTTTTCCAAAAAAAGAAGCCGGCTCCTGCCGGAACGAGGGCTTTCGAAGAAGCCTTTTTGGGGGTTCTCCTGATTTCTCAGACACGCCTTAGTCTCCGGGACGGGGAAGGGGGTTTAAAACCCCGGCCCCTGGGGGAGTACAGCCCGGTTGCAGATCAAAGGGACAGTCAAAAGGCCCGGGGTGAGGAAGGTTTTGGCCGTCTCTCCCCAAAAGACTCACAAAGTCCCCTTTTTGGCGTAGGAGACCTGGTGGGGACTTGGCAGCTTCCGGGAGGCGACTGAGGAGCGGTTGGTTTAACAGGCAACGTGAGCGACATGCGGAACCCCAACGCATATTCACCCGTCTCCAATCCAAGGGCGGGGGATGGCCTGCACCATGGGAGGCCCAGAAGAACTTTAGAGGAATCAGGGGGGACAAGGGGTTGCAACGTTTCCTTGTGAGAGCCCCAATCTGCACGAAGGGGGGCTGTCGGAAGAGGGTAGCGTCCTTAAAGGGATGCCACTGACCAGGACAAACATAGGTTTCGCAAAAGGAATACAGGGAGACGAAACCCGGTCACAAGTTCGTGGCTTTTTAATTTCCGCCATCCGAATCAATAAAGGCGGGGTAAAGGGGGTTCTAAAGCACCAAAATAACGGGCATGGTCAACGGGGAGAGGCCCTTTTTGCACCTAGGGTTCCCCTTACGGGCCCCGGTCGGGGGTTTCCCCGGGGGACCGGACAGTCCCAATAAAATGGCCAAAACCGCCACAATAGAAACACACTGTTTGGCGCGCTGTGATGTTTTCCCCCTGGGGCAGGTGGGCCTTCTCGAGTGCAAAGGTTCCCTTTGGGACCTCGGAGGAGAAAGGGACCCGGATTTTGGGACCAAAAGGGGGGGAAAAGGCGTGGCGGACGGTTTTCCCGTTGAGGGCGGAGTCTTTTTCCTTTCGGCGAAGCGAATATCCACTCGGGGGGCTAAGTGGTTATCATCCAAAGCAGCTGGTAGATCCCACGGGGGAGCTCATCCTGATTCGCCCCGAGAGGCTTGCCAAAATGCGCCACCAAAAGCTTCGTTTTTCCAGTCCAGTCCGAAGCGAGAGTGCGAAACTCACCGAAAACGAAACCCACGTGGGGTCACCCGACCAGCCGGAGCAGCGCGCGGCTGCCAAACGTACGACCTGGGTTTTCCGGAGGGCGGCGCAAGGATCCCCCGATCCATGGGGCTGGCCCCCAAACCAAGGGTTTTCCAGACAAAAGGCGATTAGAAAACCACCTGGCACGCCTGAAAGGGAATTTATGCCCCATCATCTCCCGTGAAGGACACTGGTGATGAACCCCCGACATTTCTTTTGGGGGCCCATCGTAGGGGAGGGGAGCGGCAGATGCAGACGGGTCCAGAAACGGAGCAGGGTTACACTGGGTGCCGGAGCAGGGAAACAGGTGCGGGGGGCGGCAGCCCGTGGAGGGAACGGGTCGCAAGGTTTTGATATGGCCCCTAGCGGTCGATACATTGACTTGCTGGGGGCAGCCGGTGACCCCGGGGTGGCGAGGTACCCTAGCGGGAAACCCCTGGACATTTGTACTTAACGCAGGAGTGGATTCGGAGGGAACGGAGTCAAGTGCCCCCGGTTTTTCACCAGAGCCCCCCAAAGCGGGTGGACTTGCGCAGCGTGACTACCAGTCGTAACCCCGCGTGACTTTCTTTCGATGGCGGCCGGGGGACAGCGTGGTACAAAGACGTAATCCAGAGACGTAGTCGGGGACATGCAGAAGGTCAGGGCAGGCGGCAGAGGTTCGTGGTCAGAGACAGGCAGACGGTCAGGGCAGGCGGCAAACATGCAAGGTCAGGAAACGTAAGCAGGCGGACTGGTACACGGGTAACCTGGAGAGAACTCCAATACACTCTAAACGCACGGTAAGCACACCAACAAACTGGCAGAGAGTGCTGGGGGCGTATACCTTATATAGGACCAGCGGCCGTCAATAACCAATTAACGGCGCGCTGGCCCTTTAAATCCAGACCAGCCGTCGCGCGCGCGCCTTAAGCAGCGGTTACGTGCGCGGCGGCTGTCAGAGCCAGACACAGGAGTGGGGACTGGTGAATACGGGGTTTCCTGCCCAGAAACAGAAGGAAAATGGCTGCGGGCAGCAGCGGCACCCGCGCCGGACCCCGTAAGCGCAGGGGGATGGCCGCGGCGAGTCGCGGCGCCAAGCGCCGTGACAATAGGTAAGTAGTGTTTCATACTGTTAACAAGAATCATTTATAGAATTATATCAATTTACAACAGTAAAACTAATCACCTTACATGAAAATGTCATGTGTCTTTTGAGAATTTTGTGTTTGAGACTAATTTATTTATTATAAAGGGGTTGTCTTATCTCAAAGTTTCATAGGATGCATGAATTAAATAATGCTGCGTGGGCTCTGTCACTTCCTGCTCAAGCTGTCTGTAATTAACATATGAGCTCTATGTATTCAGACCTCTGCTAATTGTAGATAAATCTCATGCTGTCAGGACCAGGGAAGCTCCTGAGTTTAAGTAAACAGCAGTAATTACCTCTTTTGTCGGAGCTCTGTGCTGCCTGCGACCTGTGTGATAAAATCACTTGTAGCTCCTTAGTGTCTAGGATTCTGGAGAGGGGTCATTGATCCAGGAATTTTTCCGATTGCCAGATTGGAGTCGGGAAGGAATTTTTCCCTAAAATGAGGACAATTGGCTTCTACCTCATTGGGGGTTTTTGCCTTCCTCTGGATCAACACCTTTGCACAACAGGCCGAACTGGATGGACGTCTTGTCTTTTTTCGGCCTTACAAACTCTGAAACTATGAAACAAAAACAAAAAATGAACAATGCAATATATTTGGAAAGCGTCTTCATTTAGTGTTCCCTACATGTTGAAAGCTAACCTTTGTAGCGAGACAACCCCTTTAATATTTGAGAAAAAAAAACATGTAGGGTTCTCTCTATTTTTCATACCTAGTCAAAATAAAACTGTCAGCTGTAGGCTATCAGGATCAGAAGGTCCATGGATATTGGTCTCTTCCCATAGTAAAAATATCAGCCTACAGCCCCACAGAAGTAGTCCATCACATTAGATTGTCCATGTCTGACGAAAAAATAGCTCTTCCGAGTACTCCTTGTAACCTCGGTACTAGGTAATTGTGAGAGGGGGTTAATGTGAACCTTGGAGTTAGAAGAAACACTGCCGGACCATTCATGGGATAAACACAGGAATAAAATGCTAAAAGACCCCACAAGCTACAAAAAAACACTTTATTTAAATGAACACTTGCTGGCAACTTCTCTTTTGACCATTTTATTAAAGAAATGGATCCAACGATGGTCCCATCAATCCAATGTAGTCCAAAGCAGAAACCTGTAGAAAAATATAAACACTACAAAAAACATAACAGTACTAAACTCCATTCCCTGCATCCTCTGAAGAAAAATCCTGTGGTTGATCTTTTAACTGGACAATTTGATCCTGATGATCCTGAGGGTGCAGGACACAGCACAATCTCCATAGGTTGCTCCTTTTTCTTCTCCAGCAGATTGTGCCTGTAAACTTGTCTGTACCCCTTAACTGTCCCTCCCCGGGAAACCCTTTTGTTATTT
>JAODAL010042821.1:0-34438 GCA_025379985.1 Phyllomedusa bahiana
CCAGCCAATCGAGCGCGAGCTACTTTCCATGGAGTTTTTGGGGAAAAGAAATGCAGGGGAGTCTGTTTGTGTTTGGGCAAAGTTAAAAGAGGTCGGGTATTTGGCCCAAGGGGAGAGCGGCGACGCTCTTATGGGTTTTTAAGAATTGTATAAAACTGTAAGGGCCAAAATCAAATGAAAAGACTACAAAAGTTGTCGATGTGTATATAAAAGAACAAAGTTTGGGGGTAAGGGAAAAAAAAATATTAATTCAATAAAATCATTTCTTTATTTTTGTTACCCCCAAAATATTGTCCTTGGCTATCGAAAATAAAAAAAAAAAAATGATTTTTTTGAATTAATTATTTTCAATTCTTCCCATGGGTTTTAATGGTTCACTGTCGCCCCTATCTGATTGGGGGTTTATCCGACCAAGGGAAAATAGCTTCAGAATTTGAAACTGTATTTCCCGGAATTTTCAATATCCAAATTCCGATATGGCCCCGATCTGGATTTTGGAAAGTGAATTTTTTTTCTGTATTTTTTTTGTATGTTTGAGCTGTTTTTAAGAGAAGTTTGACCCTTTTAAAGGCGATTTATTGATTCAAAATCCGCACGGACAACCTTAATGATTTCACGATGATTTCCAGCCTGTCTCGAATGGGAATACTGTTCGGCGCAGCCCCGACTGCGCCAAAGCCCGCATTCGCCCCAACACTGGCGAGGCCGGCGGATTTACACCGCGTATAGCGCACTACTCGGGGGGCGAATCATAGGCGCAGCCCCGCACTGCGCCCCACCCCTGCGAGGCGCGGCGGACTTACATCTATGTATGAGCGCGCCCCACACCGACATAAATAGGCGAAAATTTCGTCGGAAAACTGGCAAAAAGGTGCCCCCGACGTAGGAGTTCATCATGTCAAAATGTTTTTGCCTTCCCGTTCTGTTTTTTTTTTTTCCATTTACGCTAAAAGAATTATTTTTGGTCGCTGTTACCGGATTTTAAAAAATTTCAGCTCCGTAGTTCTGCTTTGTTAAAATGACCAGATCCAACGGCCCCTCATTCTAGTGGGTTCCTCCCAAAATGCCCAAAAAAATTATCCTTAAAATTTAGGAATTCCTTTCCTTTTCAGTTTAGCAAAACCGGGACCCCCCTCAATGCCTGGGAATTAAGTCACCCATTATTACATGTACCCCCTGAGCTGCCCGCACCATTTGATTATGCTTTTTTTTTCTCCTAGTGTTTTTCGGGGGTCTATAGTTACACCAAAAATATATTTTCTTTTAAAATTTTCCCCCCTTGTATTTACACCCACAATGTTTTACTCATTCACTCTGCCCCGTAAACCTTTTCACATTTGCCTTATATTTTCCTTACATACAACACATCCCTCCCCTCCCGTTCGTCTGTCTTTCCTAAATAGATTAAAACATGACTTCCCCAAAAATTTCGTGGTGTCCAGCCATGTTTCAGAAAAAACCTCCACATCAATCGCTCCTCTCAACAAGGCCTCAATTCCCCCCTTTTGGTTCAAGACTTAAGCATTTGTGAAAAGACTTTTAAGTTCCCCTTCCATTTTACCTTTCCGTCAACGGTTTTGGATTGTATCTAACATGTTTTATTAGACGGATGGGGTTTATACATTGTTCATTATCTTTTTATATTTTTTTCATCAGAAATATACAGACCTTCTCCCGAAATTTGGTCACTATAATTGTTTTTATTATTACATCTAGAAAAGTATCCCGACCCCTTTTCCAGAATCTGGCACTAAACTTGTTATTACATTCAGAAATGCATCCAAACCCTTTTTGAACTCTGTTAGTGAATTCTAACGACAAGTTCCTCTGGCAGAGAGTTCCACAGTCTCACTGCTCTTACAGTAAAGAATCCCTTTCTATGTTTATGTAGAAACTTTCTTTCCTCAAGACATAGAGGATGCCCCTTGTTCTAGATACAATCCTGGGTATAAATAGATCTTGGGAGAGATCTCTATATTGACCCTTTAATATATGTAAATATATTTATTATGTTCACCCTGAAGCCGTCTTATCTCTAAACTAAATAACCCTAATCTTGCTAATCTTTCTGGGTACTGTAGTCCACCCAGTCCTTTTATTATTTTTGTTGCCTGCCTTTGAACCTGTTCAAGTTCTACAATGTCTTTCCTGTGCCCAAAACTGTACACAATATTCCATGTGTGGTCTGACCAGTGACTTGTATAATGGGAGAATTATGTTCTCATTATCACACTACTTTGTATATTGTGAGATTTTGTATGGGTAGGGCTGCAGTTTGCTACAGTATAGAAGTGCTGGCTGGCCTGCTGACTAGCGCGCTAGAAAATAAAATACATTTAAGATACTGCTACCCTTATGAATATTTTATTTTTATTTTTTTAAACACACCTTACATATTCTCCTTAAAGGGATAGTCTCACTTTGTGAAAGCCTCTTTGCTGGCCACTCGCAGCGGTCCTCCTGATTCACATTATGCGAGTTCTGAGTATAGCCGAGTGTATGCGCTTGGCTATGTTCAGAAGCTCCCATAGAAGTAATAACTTCCACCAGCAAAACAAGACCTGTAGCGCTGGAACAGAGGCGAGGAGGAAGGCAAGTATGCACATATTTATTTCATTAGGGTGGCAGCAACTTCAATTTAGTTAAAAAACAAAAAAGGATAACGCCTAAAAGGGTATATACACACAGCAGATTTCATGCAGACTACCATGTGTAACTGGATACGATTTTCTACAACTTTGAAGAGTTAATTAACACTAAAAGGACGAGTAAGACAAACACTGGCTGGATATATTTAACAGCAAACTACTCCCAAAAAAAAGTACAATTCCTGTAAGGCAAGGTTCATTCCAATACAACAACTAAAGAACAGAAAAAATAGAGGTTCACACACCACTCGCTTCTCCTATGTTGGTATCCATGCACGGAAGATATCACCTGGCCACAGGTGCATACTCTCGATCCAAGGAAAGACAAATTCTTCCAGCACGAGGATAAATGGATTAAAAGCAGAAAAACTTTATTGGTCCTATCAAAAATATAGGATCGAACCAATAAAGTTTTTTCGCTTTTAATCCATTCATTCCAATACAAGTTCAAAATCCAAATAAACTAAAGTGAGGACTAAGCGCTAATATCTCAGTACATATCCTTATTAAATAGCTGCATATAAATTACATAAATACAGTTAACAAATAATACAATACTAAACAAATATAGCCATTGCACATAGGGAGCGTGCAACAGTTCATATAGTAAGTAGGTGCTAGTATTAATTACAAATAGGTATCAGTCACAGCAAGCACACAAGTGTATAAAGCGAAACATAATGAAGTCTTACCCAGTCGCTATCCACTGCGCTGGCAAATGCATTGCAGTGTTCTCAAAGGTGGCCAGTGCAGTGGGTAGCGACTGATCCTGGGTATGTTACTCTTAATACAATTGTGTGTGGTGCTTGCTATGACCGATATCTGTTTGGACTTTCTTATAAAATATTACTACTAGCACCTACTTAGGGTATGTTCACACGGCGTAATTGCAGGGCGTACAGCACGCCCCGCAGTTACGCCGGGTGTTCGGGAGTCGCGCTGATCGGTGTGTACTGTCGCGACGCGGGGGGAGCAGCAGCCCGCCGGCCCCATAGACATGCATTACCCGTGGTGCGAAAGCGCCGTGAATAAGTGAAATGTCACTTATCTCCCCATGCATACAATACGATCGTATTGTACGTGCGGGGGGTGAGGCGTAATCCATAGTTCTCGAAGGGAACTATGGATTACCGTAATTATAGGGCGCATTTCGCTCGTATTAGAGCACAGTACGCCGCGAAATACACGGCGAAATGCGCCCCAAAATAAGCCATGTGAACATTCCCTTACTATATGAACTGTTCAGGTATGTTCACACGGCTGATTTGGACGCCTCAAAAGCACCTTTTGGCTACATCTACACAGCACTGGATTTTGGTCAGTTTTTCAGTGTTTTCAGTATTTAGAATCAGCTGAAAATCCAACCGTACACAGCGCTCATTGGACCTCAACAGAAAACACTGATTTTTTACTGAGGTTTTTCCTAAACCTTTCCACCGGACCACCGTCTGATTCCCGTGCAGCCCATGTACTGCAAATCCGAAATCTGACTTCTTTTTTGCGCAAAAACCATACCAATAACGTTGCTACTGCGCAGCTATGTGAAAACGGCATCCGATTTTGGGTGGCATTTTCAAATAGCCTTCTAGATGAGGTTGTAGACGACGTTTTCATCCATACAAATTAATAGCCAAAACAAAAGCCGCACCAAAAAATAACTTCAAAAACACGGCGAGGTTTTGATTTCCATTGACTCCTATAGGGGTTTTCAATACTGAAAACGCTTAGAGAATTGACAGGACGCTTCTTTCTCAGCGCTCAAAACAGCGTCCAAAGAAGAGCCTAAAATGTGCATAAAACCTCAGTGTAAACTACAATGCTGTTTTACATAGGAATCAATGAAAATGAAGTGGAGGCATTTTGGAGGCTTTTTTGGTGCCTTTTAAGAGAAGAAATACTCCAAATACAGCATCAAAATCAGCCATGTAAACTTACCCTCATGCGCTACCTATGTGCAATGGCTTGATTTGTTTAGTATTGTCATTTTTTTAATGAGATTTGTGTAGTTTATACGCAGTTATTTAATAAAGCTATGTACTGAGATGCATTAATTCACAGGATGTATTTGCAGGACGTAGTTCAGTATGTAATTGCGCTGCAATGCGCCAAAGTGTGCCCTGCAAATTCGGTAAAATCATAGCACTCATTGAGAGCTATGGTAAGCCGATGTATTCTGCGGTGCCAAGTACGCGCCCGTAAAAAGAAGTGACATGTCTGTTCTTACAGGCGAGTACACACCGGGGAAAATGAGAGCAATAGGAGGCCGTGCCATAGTGCTGCTGACAGTATGTGTTGGCCAGTTCATACTTTCAACTACAGGTGTATAGCGGTGCGTACATATACGCGCCACAATACTCCGTGTGAACTCACCCATAGTCCTCTCTTCTGTTTATTTTGATACTGAACTCTGAAGGGGTATAAGTCCATTGAGGAATGGTAAAAAAATAGATAGAAAACCAAAACCTTACCTTGTAAACCCTCTGGTTCCATCTCTGTGGCCGCCCCGGTGATCTAGGGAAATAACTTTTCAGTCTTCACATGACCCTGGAGCTAATCACAGGCGGCAGCCGTCACGGTATAGCCAGTATATTCAGCAAGTGACTGCTAATGCCAGCGATTGGCTCCAATCACGTGAAGACTGAACGGTGACGCCATCTGCTTGGATCACTGGGACGGCTGCAGCGTTTGAACGTTTACAATTAATTTTTTGCTCATGCGCCGACAGACTGGCGAGCTTTTTTTTAGTTAAAGAACAGCCATTAACCCCTTAACGACCTTGGTTGTATGCATACGTCCAGGTGGTTTGGGGGTTAACGCATCTGGACGTATGCATACGTCCTGGCGATCGTGTGGGCTTGCGAGCGAACCGCGCATGATCGTGACATGGGACCAGCGGTATATTACCATGCCATAATATGCCATAATTTGATTAACGCTTCATTATCACAACCTGTCATGGTTGCGGTAATGAAGTCGCAGGTAGGAGGAGTGAGCTCCTCCAGCCTGCTCCGGCACCTGCCGCACCACAGTGCGGCAGCGATCTACTGTCAGATGCCCTCGGGAAGTGAAAGTCACTTCCCGAGGTCATCTGTGACGTCACCATGCCCGCAATGCATTGTGGGCATGGTGACTGACAGTTGTCATGGCGACTAGTACACAGCAGCAATGCTTGTGTCCTGGCCTGCCTTCTAACAGCAATCTAATGATTGCTGTTAGAAATCCCCTATGGGGAACAGTAAAGAAAGTGTAAAAAAAAAAAAATGTTTAAAAAAAGTGAAAAAAGTAAAACACAAACAAAAAATAAAATAAAAACCCGTACATCGCCCTTTTCCCCTTTACAAACGCCAATCTCCCCAAAAAAGACTGAAAATAAAGTACCCATATTTGGTATCACCACGTGCGTAACGACCTTCCCTATAAATATGTCATGCTAATTACGGTGAACGGCGTAAAAAAAAAAAAAAAAAACAATCACAGAATTAAGATTTTTGTTCATCCTGCAGCACATAAAATGGAATAAAATACTATCAAAAACTCCTATAAACGCCACAGTTGTAACAATTAAAACGTCTGTTCATCCCACAAAAAAAAGTCCTTACACAGCTCTGTATACGGAAAAATAAGAAAGTTATGGCTCTTAGAAAATAGCGACTCATAAATATTCTTTTACACACTAAACTTTTTTTTTTTCTCAAGTGCTTCATCATAAAAAAACTATGTAAACAGGATATTGCCATAATCGGATCGACCCAAAGAGTAAAGCTAACTTATCACGGATACTGCATGGTGAGCGCTGTTAAAAATAAAAAACACTAGGATTGCAGTATTTTCTTCACTCTGCCTTCCAAAAAATGGATTTAAAAGCAATCAAAAGGTCATGTCCCAACAAAAATGATACCAATACAAACATCAACTCATCCCACAAAACACAAGCCCCTGCACAGCTCCGTAAACAGACAAATTAAAAAGTTATGTCTCTCAGACTATGGCGATGCAAAAACGTGTTTTCCTGGTTGAATAAAAGTGTTTTTATTGTAGAAAAGCAGTAAAACATAAAAAAAATATATATATACAAATTGGGTATCACTGTAATCGTATCGACCAGCTGAGTAAAGCTAGCATGTCATGTATACTGTACAGTGACCGCTATAAAAAATACCACCAAGATTGCTGTATTTTTTCAAACATCCCCACAAAAACCTTAATAAAAGGGTAAAACATAGCGTCTATGCCACCCATAATGGTACCAATAAAACATCAACTCATTCCGCAAAAACAAGCCCATACACAGCTCTGCACACAGCAAAAAAAATAAGTTATGGCTGTCAGAATAGGACAACATAAAAACACTATTTTTATAGACATATTTCTATTGTGTAAAAGTAATAAAACAGAAAAAACTATATAAAATCTATATCATTGTAATTGTACCGACCCCCATAGTAAAGTTATCCTGTCATTTACACTGTACGGCAAACACTGTAAAATTGAAACCCAAAAAACAATGACCTAACTGCGTTTTTACCCCCGATTTTCATGGCCCAATGCTAAAAAAAAAAAACTATGGAACACCTGTGCACCCAAAATGCACAGTAACACCCCTAGATGAGATCCCGAGGGGTGTTTAAATTTCCAAAAGGGGGGTTAACTTTGGAAGGTTTCACCTGTTCTACTACTTTGGGGGGGTTTTTGCAAATGCGACATGGCCCCACCAAAATCTGGGGTCCAAAAGCCAATAGTGCTCCCTCCCTTGTACCCTGGCCATGCGCCCAAACAGCAGTTTTACACCCATTGTAGGGTTTATTCCCAAACTTGGAAGAAATTGCAAAGTTTTGGGGTGCTTTTTTTCCAGGATTCCTTGTAAATATGAAACATTTTAAGCTAAAATTACAGATTATTGGGGAAAATAAAATTTAATTTTCACAGCCTAATGCTTAAAAAAAATTGTGAATCACCTGTGGGGTCGATATACTCACTACATACCTGGGTATTATTTCCCTTAAGGGGTTGTAGTTCCCCAATTGGGGTCTTTTTAGGGGTGTGTTTATTAAGTTTTAGCACCCTTAGGGCCCGTCCTCAACCCGAAATGGGGCCCAAATAAAACATATTTAAAATGAGACCCCAGAGTAAATAGGTGCTCCTTCTTTTCTGGGGCTTATGTTGAGCAAATAATGCACTAGGGGGACATATGGGATAATCCCAAAAACAGGGAGACCTGGGTGAATTGATATTAATGCATTTACCTGGGACATTTACCGTATTCCAGTGAATAATGGAAAACATTGAAAATCTGCAAAAAATTGTGAAATTTTGAAATTTCACCCTCCACTTTGCTTTAATTTCTGTGAAAAACCTAAAGGGTTATCAAACTTCCTAAACACTTTTTAAAAAACTTTAAGGGGTCTAGTTTCTTAGATGGCATATTTAGGGGGTATCTAACATGCAGGCCCCTCAAAGCCACGTCAGAACTGGAGTGGTCCCTAAAAAAAAAGTATATTGCAAATTTTCTGAAATGAAAAGAAATTACTCTTAATTTCTAAGCCCCTAATGTCTAAAAAAAAAAAAAGAAATTTAAAAAAAAAAAAGATCCAACCTTTAGTGGACATTATGGTAGAATGCTAGTTATAAATATTTTGTGGTAAATAATTATCTGCTTGCACGCAGAAATTTTGGAACTTTCAAAATCACAAATTTTTCAAATTTTCATGAAATTTTGATATTTTTCACAAACAAACAAGGATTTTATGGATAAAAATTTTCTTACTAACTTAAAGCACAAATGTCACGAGGAAAACAATCTCTGAATCACATGAATAGGTAAAAGTGTCAAAAACTTATTCTCACATAAAGTGACATATGCCAGATTTCAAAAATAGGGCTGTGTCAGTAAGGCCAAGACTGGCTGGGTCCTTAAGGGGTTAAGTATCAATAGCCTTAAGACAGTTCATTAGTATGGGAGTCAGAATCTGCAGCCTCTCAGTTATTACACTTACTGCAGCGGTGGTGCCTGCTACTGCGGCTTACCAGGGCTCCGTCCTACCTGTCAATATGATCCAGCTACATGCAGCATCAGAAAAGGCCGCTACAAAGTGTATAGAGCTGTGCTGAGCCCACAGCCCCTCAAGCCGATCAGCGAGTGCCGGGAGTCAGAGCCACATGATTTGATATTGATGGCCTATGCTAAGCATAGACTACCAACATTAGAGTCCCAAAAACCACGCTCTCCCTCCTCCCCCCTTTATTTCCTAAATCAAAGGCATGAAACAAAGATATTTTAAAATAAAATGATTTAATACTGTTTGGAACGCTCATAGGAAAGGTTTGAAATCTCCATCAGATACAGCAGAAACAATTGCTATGGCTAAAACGGGTTTTCCTGCTGTCCTGGCACTGAATGGGTTAAGCACATTTCCACATCTGTTTGCCTGCCAGGAGGCAGGCAGCGGCTTGTCCAGGATCAGCCCCATGAGCTACGCCACATACAATCATGACTATAGAGACAAAAATACTGTAGAAAATGCACAAAACTGGCATCAGGTACAAAATCTTTGGTTAAATTGAAAGTGCAAAGGACCAAATACAAAAGAGAAATTCGCAGAACAGAGTAACAACCTAAACGACGTGGGGCACAGGCGAATCGGGCAGCGGGCACCACAGCTCCTTTCTTTGGTCAGTGTGACGGTGTTGTGCCATCCTTATGGAATATGAGGCATGTCAGGAAAAGGTCTACAGTTCTTATGGATTACAATGAGTCGTCTCTGCCATATTCCTTACAGGGGGTTTCCATACAACTGCATCACGCAAGTGTTCCCAAAGGCCTGGCTAATGGGATCCTCAGTTATCATGATCTAGGGCGATGCTTAAGCCAGGCCACCTGTGGAGAGATGGCACCACAGTCACAGGCACGCTCCAATAAATAGGGCAGAAGGAAGTGCAGAGTGACAGGTTTCTTGGTTCTAGTTAAATACACCGGGCTTCATTTATCAAAACTGTCTAAAAGTAAGACTGTCCTTGTTGCCCATAGCAACCAGAGCTCACAGCAACCAACCAGAGCCCATAGCAACCAATGAGAGCTCAAAGCAACCAGAGCCCATAGCAACCAACCAGAGCTCAGCTTTCATTTTTTTAAACTACTCTGGAGAAATGAAAGCTGAGCTGATTGGTTGCTATGGGCTCTGATTGGTTGCTATGGGCAACAATGACCTTCTTAGGCTAGGTTCACACGGCTTAATTGCGGGACGTAATTACGCCCCGCAATTACGCCGTGTGGCTGGGGGCGGGAGCGGGGGGCCAGCGCCTCGGCGGCCCATAGACTTGCATTACCAGTGGCGCGTATACGCAGCTAGTAATTCACATGTCACTTATCTCCCCCCTCGGCGTATTGGCCGAGCAGGGAGAGGAGACGTAATCCATAGTTCTCTATGAGAACTGGGGATTACCGTAATGACTGGGGCGGATTCCAGCCGTAATTTGCGCACTCCGGCCCATAATTACGGACTGAAATACGTCCAGTTTTAAGCCGTGTGAACATAGCTTTACTGCCAGTTTTCATACATGAGGTTCTTTGTTCAATGAACATCACAGCCCACGTTTACTAATCAGATTACACCAGTTATTTTCTTATCAGTGCTCATTGGATTATTAGTCTTTGTCCAAATATTTGCAGTTTTCTTGGCACCCGCCCCATTTATAGTAAAAGAGGTCCGATTGTCAAACTGTGGCTGCAGGCTCCAAAATTGACGCTATGTCCACACAGCATTGGACTCTCTGCAGATTCAGCATTTAGAATCCACGGAAAATCCGACCGTACCTGGTGCCGTGTAGACCTCAATAGAAAAGCCGCGCTGAAATCTACACAACACAGATTTTTTCCGGTCAGTCCTAAAATCTGCTGGATTTTCAATCCTGTCAGATCTTCTGCAGGATTTCCGGCAGATTCCTGTCCATCCAATGTACGGGGCCAATGGCAAATCCGAAAACCAACCACAGCTTTTAGTCCAAATCTGGGCCAAAAACCACGGTCCAGCGATGTTAAAATGCTGTCAGATTTTGGACCTATTGAACAGTGCTGTGTAGACAAAGCCTTAGCCAGAACATGAGGCACATGAATGAGCTACTTACCAGCTTCACACTGTCCGGAGCGCACCAATTTTACCAAGAGACCGCACCTTTACACAGATTTACTGCTAATTGCCCAGCTAGGTTTTCATCGGGTGCTTTCACACGGTTTTTTGACGCATTTTTTTTGCACTTCTTTTTTGCAGAAATACAAAGCACTAGATTTGCTGTGTATTTCTACAAGCAATGCGGTAAATAAAGTCCAGTGCTTTACCTCAACTCCAATAGAAAATATTCTACCCTGCTCTGGCGGTTTTTCAAAAAACGACCAGCAAATAAAACGAGCAGAAAAAAAAGACGTCTTGTGGAGACTATAGAGTCTGTGGAATGGCTCTACAGGCGTTTTTATAAAATGAAACGGAGGTTTTTCTGTGCAGTGGACACAGAGCCTTAGCCTGGTGTCAGTCTTCGTAAACGTGGGCCTGTACCATTTACTACATCTGCAGCCTCTGAAAGCTTCCATTCATTTAAAGCAAGCGGACAACCTGGACATTGTGAATACCGAAATACAACGTAGATCAGAAAGTGACAGAACGTTCCATCACTCGGGGAATGTGGACATCCCAGCCCCAGCACTGACAGACGGGCACAGGGTTCCTGCTTGCATAGATTGGGGTGTAGGATGCCTACTTGTATAAGGAGTTCTGTACAGCCCTGCAGTCACCAGAACACTATAAAAACATAAAACTAAGTATCACAAGTACAAACCACAGTACATAGGAAGACCTGAGGGAACGCCCAGGCTCTGGTCACACTACAACTCCCAGCCAGTTCTGTCACATTCTATGGGGAGAACAGTGCAGCATGCTGTGAACACACAATCAACCCCATTGTAAGTCTATGCGGTCCATCGGGCAGCACTGGTGTCACATCCGGGACTGGCACCATGGTGTCATATGTAACAGAAACGACAGCAGTGTGAGAAGAGCCATGTAAGGGCACACCGCCTGCAAGCTGCAAGAGTACTACCTACAGGTTATAAGGGCACACCGCCTGCAAGCTGCAAGAGTACTACCTACAGGTTATAAGGGCACACCGCCTGCAAGCTGCAAGAGTACTACCTACAGGTTATAAGGGCACACCGCCTGCAAGAGTACTACCTACAGGTTATAAGGGCACACCGCCTGCAAGAGTACTACTACAGTAAAGGGCACACCGCCTGCAAGAGTACTACCTACAGGCTATAAGGGCACACCGCCTGCAAGCTGCAAGAGTACTACCAAAAGGTTATAAGGGCACACCGCCTGCAAGCTGAAGAGTCTACTAACAGGTTTAATGGGCACACCGCCTGCAAGTGTAAGGTACACTACAGGTATAAGGACACCGCCTGAAGCGCTACCTACAGGCTTATAAGGGCCACCCCTGCAAGCTGAAGATACCTACGGTTATAAGGCACACGCTGGCAAATACTACCTACAGGTTATAAGGGCACACCGCCTGCAAGAGTACTACCTACAGGTTATAAGGGCACACCGCCTGCAAGAGTACTACCTACAGGTTATAAGGGCACGCCGCCTGCAAGCTGTAAGAGTACTACCTACAGGTTATAAGGGCACGCCGCCTGCAAGCTGCAAGAGTACTACCTACAGGTTATAAGGGCACACCGCCTGCAAGCTGCAAGAGTACTACCTACAGTTTATAAGGGCACGTCACCTGCAAGCTGGAAAATACTACCTACGGTTATAAGGGCACTCACCGCCTGCAGGCAGTACTACCTATAGGTTATAAGGGATCACCGCACCTGCAGCTGCAAGAGTACTAACCAACAGATTATAAGGGCACACCACCTGCAAGTGTGTACTATCTACAGGTTATAAGGGCACGCCACCTGCAAGTGTGTACTACCTACAGGTTATAAGGGCACGCCACCTGCAAGCTGTACTCTACAGGTTAAAGGCACCACCTGCAAGGTGTATCCTACAGGTTTAACGCACGCCACTGCAAGAGTACTACCTACAGGTTATAAGGGCACACCGCCTGCAAGCTGCAAGTGTGTACTACCTACAGGTTATAAGTTCTAAAACCTTACTACCTGCAAGTTATAAGAACTTACCGTCTGCACACTGAAAGAGCTTACTGCCTGCTTTATATAAGACTGTACTACAGGTTACAAGACCTCATCGTCTGCATGCTAGAACATCCCACTGCCTCCAGGTTAAAAAACCTCACTGCCTGCATCGCTCACTGGTGACGTTTGACAGCTACAGAAGCTCACTGCCAGCAGTGCACACCGGTGACATGTGGCAGGTATAGCCCCTCACTGCAGGCAGTGCACACCGGTGACATGTGACAGGTATAGCCCCTCACTGCAGGCAGTGCACACCGGTGACATATGACAGGTAAGCCCCTCACTGCACGCAGTGCACACGGTAACATGTGAAGGTTTAGCCCCTCACTGCAGGCCCGTGCACCAACCGGTGACATGTGACAGGGTATAGCCCTCACTGCAGGCAGTGCACACGGTGATATGTGCGGTATAGCCCCTCACTGCAGGCAGTGCACACCGGTGACATGTGACAGGTATAGCCCCTCACTGCAGGCAGTGCACACCGGTGACATGTGACAGGTATAGCCCCTCACTGCAGGCAGTGCACACCGGTGACATGTGTCAGGTATAGCCCCTCACTGCAGGCAGTGCACACCGGTGACATGTGACAGGTATAGCCCCTCACTGCAGGCAGTGCACACCGGTGACATGTGACAGGTATAGCCCCTCACTGCAGGCAGTGCACACCGGTGACATGTGACAGGTGTAGCCCCTCACTGCTCGCAGTGCACACCGGTGACATGTGGCAGGTATAGACCCTCACTGCAGGCAGTGCACACCGGTGACATGTGACAGTGTTAGCCCCTCATGCGGCAGTGCAAAACCGGTGACATGTGTCAGGTTTAGCACCTCACTGCAGGCAGTGCACACCGGTGACATGTGGCAGGTATAGACCCTCACTGCAGGCAGTGCACACCGGTGACATGTGACAGGTATAGCCCCTCACCCGCAGGCAGTGCACCCCGGGTAACATGTGAACGGTATAGCCCCTCACTGCAGGCAGTGCACACCGGTGACATGTGACAGGTATAGCCCCTCACTGCAGGCAGTGCACACCGGTGAAAATGTTTACAGGTAATTTAGCCCCCTCACTGCCAGGCAGTGCCACACCGGTGACATGTTTGGGAGGTATAGACCCTCACTGCAGGCATGGCACACCGGTGACATGGACAGGTATAAGCCCCTCACTGCAGGGAGTGCAAAACCGTGACATGTGGCAGGTATAGCCCCTCACTGCCAGCAGTGCACACCGGTGACATGTGACAGGTATAGCCCCTCACTGCAGGCAGTGCACACCGGTGACATGTGGCAGGTATAACCCCTCACTGCACGCAGTGCACACCGGTGACATGTGGCAGGTATAGCCCCTCACTGCAGGCAGTGCACACCGGTGACATGTGGCAGGTATAGCCCCTCACTGCAGGCAGTGCACACCAGTGACATGTGACAGGTATAGCCCCTCATCAGGCCCGTGCACACCGGGGGACATGTGACAGGTATAGCCCCTCATGCCCCGCAGTGCACACCGGTGACATGTGGCAGGTATGCTCCCTCATGCCCGGCATGCACATACCGGTGACATGTGACAGGGATAAGCCCCTCACTTGCAGCGTGCACCCCCGGTGACTTTTTGGCAGGTGAAGGGCCCCCCACTGCAGCAGTGCACCCCCGGTGACATGTGGCCCGGTGTTTGCCCCTCACTGCCAGGCAGTGCACACCGGTGACATGTGGGAGGTATAAGCCCCTCACTGCAGGCAGTGCACACTGGTGACAGTGGCAGGTATAGCCCCTCACTGCAGGAGTGCACACCGGTGACATGTGACAGTTATAGCCTCTCCCTGCCGGTAGTGCTCACCGGTGACATGAGGCTGTTGCTGCCCCTCACTGCCTGCAGCACTCACTGGTGACAGTGGCAGGTATAGCCCCTCACTGCCTGCAGCGCACACTGGTGACAGTGGCAGGTATAGCCCCTCACTGCCTGCAGCGAACACTGGTGATGTTTGGGGAGGTTGCACCCTCAACTGCCTGCAGCGCTCACTGGTGTTTTTGGGCAGGGAAGCCCCCTCACTGCCTGCAGCGCTCACTGGTGATGTTGGGCAGGTGCAGCCCCTCACTGCCTGCAGCGCTCACTGGTGATGTTGGGCAGGGTATAGGCAAACAAGGAGTAGTCCATGATATACTTGGGCAGCACCTCCCTGATCAGCCCGTGGGGGGTGTTGCACAGGAAGTAGTGCAGGGTCTCTTTGGTGACCGGCTTGTACCAGGCTTGTCTCTCGGGGAACTGGATGTAGCTGGGGGCGCCGATGCTCTCCAGCACCTGGGTGGCGTCCTCCCGCAGCCGCTCGTAGCTGCCGATGAAGTCGTAGGGCACGGCGCAAGGCTGGCACAGGTTGTAGATGGGCATCCAGTGGTCGTTCATCTTCTCCACGTCCTCGTCCAGCAGGTACTGCAGGAACTCGGAGAAGGTGACGTCGTCACCCTTGGAGGCGGCGGGGTCCTGGCGGTAGCGGCGGACGATCTCCAGGCCGTAGCGCTGCTGGAATTCCTTGATCTCCCCGAACTTGTTCCTATAGGCGGACAGCAGGCGCTCCAGCGGGTCCCGCACGAACAGGAACTTGTAGTAGTGCTGCAGGCGGTGGCGGATCTGCTCGGCTGACAGGTCGCCCAGGAACACCAGGTCGCTCTGATGGTCCATCTTCAGCTTGCTGTCCACGCTGTCCAGGCTGCCGTCCAGCACCTTCAGCACCCGCTTCCAGTTGGAGCAAAGCCAAACCCTTGGGGAAAGTAGCAGTACAAGGGAAATTGTAACTTGTCGTTTGACAAAGGGTGTGTCTGAAACAGGTTACGGCCCCCTGAAACCCCGGGGGGCAGCGCCCACACGCTGTGCGGCATGTTCTTGTGGCCGCACACGCGGCTCAGCGTCCGGTTGCGCACATCCCGCAGGACCTGCACGTCCAGCTCCTCCGGCGGCGCCCGGCCCGGGAGGCGCCACGCCACGTCCCCGCGGGGAGGAGGGGTCTTCACCTTTGGGCCCGGGGTGCCGCGCCCCGATCATCGGGAGCAGCCCCCCTGGGGGCCCCCCATCAACCCCGAAAATCAGATGGACGGCCAAGGGAGGAACCCCTGTGGCCGCGGGCCCGGGACAGCGGGTGGGTGGGCAGGCGCCGCAGGCTGGGCGGCGCGCGGCGGGAGCTCTCCATCGGGAGGCCGGGGCTCAGCTGGTACAGAGGACGAGGGAACATGCTACGGCGGCGGCGTCATCCTGCTCGGCGCCGGCTCATCCCCTCCAGATAGCGGCGACAGTGCGGGGCTCCGGAGCAATTTATACAGCCCCGGCCGGGCGCAGCCCAGATGTGCGTCACCGGGGGCGGAGATTACAGGGGGGGGGGGGAGCGGGGGGAGACAGAGCGGAGAGGAGCAGACTACAGGAGGAGTTTGGGGGGGGGGGCGGGGAAAACAGAGCCCGGGGAGGAGCAGACTAAGGAGGAGATTGGGGGGGGGCGGGGGATCACAGGGGGACGGAGGGGGGGGGAGGAGATTACAGGGGGGGCAGCAGGGAGATGGAGGGGGGGGGAGCGAAAAAGGACAAAAAACTACGGGGGGAAACAGAGTTTACGGGGGGAGCAGAGATTTCCCGGGGGCGGCGGGGGAGACAGAACGGAATTTTAGGGGGGGAGCCCCGGGGGACCCGAGCGGAAGGAAAAACTTTCGGAAAGGGATGGAGGGGGGGGGGGAGATTTACAGGGGGACGGAGGGGGGGAGAGTGCCTACAGGGGGGAGCGGGAGTGGAAAGGGGGGGGGAAAAACTTCGGGGGGAAACGGGGGATTTCAGGGGGGGCGGGGAGACAGGCGGAGAGGGGCAGATACAGGGGAGATGGGGGGGGGGAGGGGAGATCACAGGGGGACGGAGGGGGGAGAGGAGTTACAGGGGGCCCGCAGGGGGGATGGAGGGGGCGAAAAAAAGGGGCAAAGACTAAGGGGGGGGGGGGGGGCGGAGATTTCAGGGGGGGGGGAAAGGGGCAGAGCGGAGAGGAGCAGACTACAGGAGGAGATGGAGAGGGGAGCGGAGATCACGGGGAAGCGGAGACTACGGGGAGGAGCGGAGATTACAGGGGGAGCAGGGAGATGGAGGGGGGAGCGGAGAGGAGAAAAAGGGCTTTCAGGGGGGGGCGGAGGGGTACGGGGAGGAGTGGGAAAATTCAGGGGGAAAACGGGGGAGACGGAGAGGAGCAGACTACAGGAGGAGAAAGGAGGGGGGGGAGGAGATTACAGGGGGACAGCAGGGAGATGGAGGGGGAAAGGAGATTACAGGGGGAGCGGAGATTACGGGGGAGCAGGAAGATGGAAGGGGGAGAGGAGACTACAGGGGGAGATGGAGGGGGAAGAGGAGATTACGGGGGGAGCGGAGACCACGGGGAGGAGCGGATATTACAGGGGGAGCGGATATTACAGGGGGAGCGGAGACCACGGGGAGGAGTGGAGATTACAGGGAGGGCGGAGACCACGGGGAGGAGCGGAGATTACAGGGAGGGCGGAGACAACGGGGAGGAGTGGAGATTACAGGGGGACAGCAGGGAGATGAGATTACAGAGGGAGCGGAGACCACGGGGAGGAGCGGAGATTACAGGGAGGGCGGAGACCACGGGGAGGAGCGGAGATTACAGGGAGGGCGGAGACCACGGGGAGGAGTGGAGATTACAGGGGGACAGCAGGGAGAGGAGATTACAGGGGGACAGCAGGGAGACAGAGCGGAGAGGAGCAGACTACAGGGGGAAGCGGAGACTACAGGGGGACAGCATGGAGATAGAGGGGGGAGCGGAGATTACAGGAGGACAGTAGGGAGACAGCGGAGATTACAGGGGGGAGCGGAGATTACAGGGGGACAGTGGGGAGACAGAGCGGAGAGGAGCAGACTACAGGAGGAGATGGAGGGGGGAGCGAAGAGGAGCAAAGACTACGGGGGGAAGCGGAGATTACAGGGGGGAGCGGGGAGACAGGCGGAGAGGAGCAGACTACAGGAGGAGATGGAGGGGGGAGCGGAGATCACAGGGGGAAGCGGAGACTACGGGGAGGAGCGGAGATTACAGGGGGGAGATGGAGGGGGGAGCGGAGATGGAGGGGGGACAGCGGGGTGATGGAGGGGGGAGCGAAGAGGAGTAAAGACTACGGGGGGAGCGGAGATTACAGGGGACAGCGGGGAGACAGAGCGGAGATTACAGGGGGGAGCGGGGAGACAGAGCGGATAGGAGCAGACTACAGGAGGAGATGGAGGGGGGAGCGGAGATCACAGGGGGAAGCGGAGACTACGGGGAGGAGCGGAGATTACAGGGGGGAGGGGGGAGCGGAGATTACAGGGGGACAGCGGGGAGATTACAGGGGGGAGAGGGGAGCGGAGATTACAGGGGGACAGCGGGGAGACAGAGCGGAGATTACAGGGGGACAGCGGGGAGACAGAGCGGAGATTACAGGGGGGAGCGGGGAGACAGAGCGGAGAGGAACAGACTACAGGAGGAGATGGAGGGGGGAGCGGAGATCACAGGGGGACGGAGGGGGGAGAGGAGATTACAGGGGGACAGCAGGTAGATGGAGGGGGGAGCGAAGAGGAGCAAAGACTACGGGGGGAGCGGAGATTACAGGGGGAGGGCGGGGAGACAGAGCGGAGAGGAGCAGACTACAGGAGGAGATGGAGGGGGGAGCGGAGATCACAGGGGGACGGAGGGGGGAGCGGAGATTACAGGGGGACAGCAGGGAGATGGAGGGGGGAGCGAAGAGGAGCAAAGACTACGGGGGGGAGCGGAGATTACAGGGGGGGAGCGGGGAGACAGAGCGGAGAGGAGCAGACTACAGGAGGAGATGGAGGGGGGAGCGGAGATCACAGGGGGAAGCGGAGACTACGGGGAGGAGCGGAGATTACAGGGGAGAGCGGAGAGGAGCAAAGACTACAGGGGGAGCGGAGACTTCGGGGAGGAGCGGAAATTACAGGGGGGAGCGGGGAGACGGAGAGGAGCAGACTACAGGAGGAGATGGAGGGGGGAGCGGAGATCACAGGGGGGAGAGGAGATTACAGGGGGACAGCAGGGAGATGGAGGGGGAGAGGAGATTACAGGGGGAGCGGAGATTACGGGGGAGCAGGGAGATGGAAGGGGGAGAGGAGACTACAGGAGGAGATGGAGGGAGGAGCGGATATTACAGGGGGAGCGGAGACCACAGGTAGGAGCGGAGATTACAGGGGGGGCGGAGACCACGGGGAGGAGTGAAGATTACAGGGGAACAGCAGGGAGAGGAGATTACAGGGGGAGCGGAGACCACGGGGAGGAGCGGAGATTACAGGGGGACAGCAGGGAGACAGAGCGGAGAGGAGCAGACTACAGGGGGAAGCGGAGACTACGGGAAGGAGCGGAGACTACAGGGGGACAGCAGGGAGATGGAGGGGGGAGCGGAGATTACAGGGGGACAGCAGGGAGATGAATGGGGAGCGGAGACCACGGGGAAGAGCGGAGATTACAGGGGGACAGCATCGAGATAGAGGGGGGAGCGGAGACTACGGGGAAGAGCGGAGATTACAGTGGGAAAGCAGGGAGATGGAGGGGGGAGCGGAGAGGAGACCACAGTTGGAGGGGGAGCGGAGACTACGGGGAGATAGAGCGGAGAGGAGACCACGGAGGAACGGAGACTACAGGGGGAGCGGGGACATGGAGGGGGGAGCGGAGAGGAGCAAAGATTACAGGGGAAGAGGAGCAAAGACCACAGGCGGAGAGGAGCAAAGACCACAGGGGGAGCGGGGAGATGAAGGGGGGAGCGGAGAGGAGACCACAGGGGGAGCGGAGATTACAGGGGTACAGCAGGGAGATAGAGCGGAGAGGAGACCATGGGCGAGATGAAGGGGGGAGCGGAGACTAGCAAAGACCACAGGGGGAGAGGAGCAAAGACCACAGGGGGAGAGGAGAGATGGAGGGGGGAGTGGAGAGGAGCAAAGACTACAGGGGGAGCGGGAAGATGGAGGGGGAGAGGAGCAAAGACCACAGGGGGAGATGGGGGAGTGGAGAGGAGCAAAGACTACAGGGAGATGGAGGGGAGAATGGAGAGGAGCAAAGACTATAGGGGGAGCGGGAAGATGGAGGGGGGAGAGGACCAAAGACCACAGGGGGAACGGGGAGTTGGAGAGGGGAGCGGAGAGGAGGAAAGACCACAGATGGAGGGGGGAGCGGAGAGGAGCAAAGACCACAGGGGGAGGGGGGAGCAGAGAGGAGCAAAGACTACAGGGGGAGCGGGGAGATGGAGGGGGGAGTGGAGAGGAGCAAAGACCACAGGGGGAGTGGAGAGGAGCAAAGACCACAGGGGGAGATGGAGGGGGAAGCAGAGAGGAGCAAAGACTACAGGGGGAGCGGGGAGATGGAGGGGGGGAGTAGAGAGGAGCAAAGACCACAGGGGGAAGATGGAGGGGGAAGCAGAGAGGAGCAAAGACCACAGGGGGGGGTGGAGGGGGGAAACAAAAGGAGCAAAGACTAAGGGAGAGGGGAGATGGAGGGGGGGGGGGAGAGGAGCAAAGACCAGGGGGAGGGGGGAGATGGAGGGGGGAGCGGGAGGGCAAAGACTACGGGGGGAAAAGGGGAGAGGGGGGGGGAGAGGAGCAAAATGCGGGGAGGGGGGGAGATGTAGGGGGGGAGAGGAGCAAAGACTGCAGCGGGAGCGGGGAGATGTAGGGGGGAGAGGAGCAAAGACTACAGGGGGAGCGGGGAGAGGAGAGCAAAGACTACAGGGGGAGAGGAGCAAAGACCACGGGGGGGGGGGGGGGGGGGGGGGGGGGGGGGGCGAACGGGGGGGGGCAAAGACTACAGGGAGATGGAGGGGAGAATGGAGAGGAGCAAAGACTACAGGGGGAGCGGGGAGATGGAGGGGGGAGCGGAGAGGAGCAAAGACCACAGGGGAAGATGGAGGGGGGAGCGGAGAGGAGCAAAGACCACAGGGGGAGCGGGGAGATGGAGGGGGGAGCGGAGAGGAGCAAAGACCACAGGGGGAGCGGGGAGATGGAGGGGGGAGCGGAGAGGAGCAAAGACTACGGGGGGAGCGGAGAGGAGCAAAGATTACAGGGGGATAGCAGGGAGATGGAGGGGGGAGCGGAGAGGAGCAAAGACCACAGGGGAGAGCACAGAGACTAAAAGGGGGAGATGGGAGTGAAGACTACAGGGGAGAGCGGAGAGACTAAAGGGGGAGAGCAGGGAGATGGAGGGGGAGCGGAGACTACAGGGAAGAGCAGAGACTAAAGGGGAAGAGCAGGGAGATGGAGGGGGGAGCGGAGACTACAGGGTAGAGCGCAGAGACTAAAGGGGGAGAGCAGGGAGATGGAGGGGGGAGCGGAGACTACAGGAAAGAGCAGAGACTAAAGGGGGAGAGCAGGGAGATGGAGGCGGGAGCGGAGACTACGGGGGTGCACAGAGAGGAGCAGAGACTAAAGGAGGAGATTACAGGGGGAGAGATGAGGGAGGGATTACAGTGGGAAGAGGCTTCAGAGATGAGTGGAGACTGCAGAGATTATAGAGAGATAGCACAGAGACAAGCGGAGATTACAGGGAGGAGAGATTACAGAGATGGAGCAGACAGAAGAGCGGAGATTACAGAGACGAGCAGAGACTACGGGGGTGGGACCACAGAGATGAAGGGGGGATTACAGAGGGGACTACAGAGACAAGCGTCGAGCACAGAAAAGAGTAGAGACTACAGCAGGCATCCTCAAACTGCGGCCCTCCAGCTGCTGGGAAACTACAACTCCCATCATTCCCACCGTTATAGATTATATAAATGCATGATGGGAGTTGTAGTTTCCCAGCAGCTGGAGGGCCGCAGTTTGAGGATTCCTGGAATACAGATTTGGACGGGAAAGACGAGCGGAGATTACAGGGAGGAGAGCAGAGACTACAGAGACGAGCGGAGATTACAGGGAAGAGAGACTACAAGAGGGAACAGACTGAAGAGCGGGGACAACGGGGGAGGCAGGGACCACAGAGATGGAGGGAGGGACTACAGAGATGAGCGGAGAGCACAGAGATGAACAGAGGCTACAGAGATGGACGGGAGAGAAGAGCGGAGACTATAGAAATGAGTGGAGATTACAGGGGAGAGCACAGAGGAGCAGAGACTACAGGGGGAGAGCAGAGAGATGAGGGAGGATTACAGAGACGAGCGGAGATTACAGGGGGTGAGACTTCAGCGATGAGAGGAGACTGCGGAGATTACAGCGGGAAAGCCAATATTACAGAGACGAGCAGAGATTACAGGGGGGAGCACAGAGATGGAGGGGAGACTACAGGGAGGAGAGCTCAGGGATAAACGGAGACTACAGAGATAAGTGAAGACTGCTGAGAGGAGAGCACAGAGATGAGCGGAAATTACGGGGAGAGAGCACAGGGATAATGTAATGTAAAATACGCCTTGTCGTTCATATGAAGCGTATTTCACAAGCATAATTTCATAATTTAAACATTTTTGGACACAATTATGGCCGTAAAAATAAGTGATGTCAACTCTTGAGGCGTTTTTGCTCATAAAATCCACATAGGAAACAATGGGAATAGGAATTTTCAAAATACACTTCAAAAAATGCCTCTAATCAAGCATTTTTTGGAAGTGTATATTTACACTTAAAAAAAATGCTGTGTGAACATATCCCAATCCCTTATACATCGTAAGTGTGTAGTGCAAATGGTTACAAAATCAATGAGAACTGAATGCTTCAGTTGTGGTGATGTAAAGGCACAACACTCGTGCGTTTTTCTGACTCATTCATGTTATACAGCAGCAGCCACGGATCCTGCGCCAAAGCCGCTCTCTTGCAGCAGTGGGAACATTAAATGGGACAAAATTAGAAAAAAAGGACCCCAGCACTTGCTAAAGAACTTCCTCATTGAGGCCGCGTTAAAGTGCCATAAAAAAGGTTTATTCTAAAAACAACGTCATGAAAGAGTGTAAACCTTATACACTGTAAACAGTAACTCAACGTGTTTCTCGCCCTAAACAGGCACTGCTTCAGGAGTGCCTGTTTAGGGCGAGAAACACATCGAGTTACATCCTCACTGAGGAAGTTCTTTAGCAAGCACCGGGATGCTATTTTTCTATTTTTGTCCACCTTACAAATAAAATCATACAATTCATGAAGCAAACATATACTTATGAATGTTACTAAAGAAAATCCCAAAATACCAAGACCCAATGATATTACTACTTGAGGACCAAATAATACTGCCAGACCATGACAAAATCAACCAGCATATATAACTACCAGTTGTACACAGGCTTTGCAGACTGTATATGACCTCCATACATGAACCATATAGTGATAGATACCAGTTAAAAACGGGCTCTGCAGACTGTATATCACCACCATACAGTGACCATATAGTGGTAGACACCAGTGTACACAGGCTCTGCAGACTATATATTATCTCCACACAGTGACTATATAGTGGTAGACACCAGTGTACACAGG
The DNA here is from genome assembly GCA_025379985.1 of Phyllomedusa bahiana. Classification (NCBI taxonomy): domain Eukaryota; kingdom Metazoa; phylum Chordata; class Amphibia; order Anura; family Hylidae; genus Phyllomedusa; species Phyllomedusa bahiana. The sequence continues at coordinate 23,297 of JAODAL010042821.1, forward strand.
CTCTGAAGACTGTATATCACCACCATACAGTGACCATATAGTGGTAGACAGCAGTGTACACAGGCTCTGCAGACTGTACACTCACCGGCCACTTTATTAGGTACACCTGTCCAACTGCTCGTTAACACTTAATTTCTAATCAGCCAATAAATGGCGGCAAACTCAGTGCATTTAGGCATGTAGACATGGTCAAGACAACTCCTGCAGTTCAAACCGAGCTCAGTATGGGGAAGAAAGGTGGATTTTAGTGCCTTTGAACGTGGCATGGTTGTTGGTGCCAGAAGGGCTGGTCTGAGTATTTCAGAAACTGCTGATCTCCTGGGATTTTCACGCACAACCATCTCTGGGTTTACAGAGAATGGTCGAAAAAGAAAAAACATCCAGTGAGCGGCGTCCTGTGGGCGGAAATCCCTTGTTGATGCCAGTGGTCAAAGGGGGAATGGACAGACTGGTTCGAGCTGATAGAAGGCAACAGTGACTCAAATAGCCACCGTTACAACCAAGGTAGGCAGAAGAGCATCTCTGAACGCACAGTACGGCCGAACTTTGAGGCGATGGGCTACAGCAACAGAAGACCACACCGGGTGCCATTCTTTCAGCTAAGAACAGGAAACTGAGGCTCCAATTTGCCCAAGCTCATCGAAATTGGACAGTAGAAGATTGGAAAAACGTTGCTGGTTGATGAGTCTCGATTTCTGCTGCGACATTCGGATGGTAGGGTCAGAATTTGGCGTCAACAAACATGAAAGCATGGATCCCCTCCTGCCTTGTATCAACGGTTCAGGGCTGGTGGTGGTGGTGTCATGGTGTGGGGAATATTTTCTTGGGACTCTTTGGGCCCTTGGTACCAATTGAGCAATCGTTGCAACACCTTGTGGAATCTATGCCACGAAGAATTGAGGCAGTTCTGAAGGCAAGGGGGGTCCAACCCGTTACTAGCATGGTGTACCTAATAAAGTGGCCGGTGAGTGTATATTGCCTCCCTATAGTGGTAGATCACAGCATGTGATCAAGGGACATTTTTACTGGCCATAAACGTGTAAGTTAGCGTGTTTGTTTCTTTTAAGGAATATTTTAATAGGTCTTAAATGAAAATTTGAAAACCTCTAACCGCAGAAGATACAGACTACTACTCATGTTTGCAAGTGGAATACTATTTAAGCTGCAAGACTCATATCTTCAGTCTTAGCACTCTTTGGATTTTTGACAAACCCGAGTTCTGTAAGATTGGGAGTCGTAAGCACAATTTTACCTGGTCTTTTGGACTTAGTTGTATCTGCATATAGTGGTAGATACCAGTGTAAACAGGCTCTGCAGACTATATATTACCTCTATGCAGTGACCATATATTGGTAGATACCAGTATACAAAGGCTCTGCAGAATGTATATTAACACACTACAGTAGCCATATAGTGGTAGATACCAGTCGTACACAGTCTCTGCACACGTATTTATCACCACCATACAGTGACTATATAGTGATATATACCATTTGCACATAGGCTCTGCACACATAAGTGATTACAGTGCAGTTACATAAAGTGACTCTCAGGTGCTGTCTTTTCTGATGAGAGTTGTTCTCTTTTCTTTTTCTTCTCTATCCGGCCCAGACCATCATGATGACGTCTCCTGGCTATGACTCATCTTTGCAGAATTTATACCTACCTACCTACTGGAGTGGGTTTATATACCTTCCTGCCTAATGGTATGGTTAAGTCCCATTCCCACAGCAACTCGCTGTCCTAAAATAGGAAAGCCAGGTGCTTGCTGTGCGGGATGGAGAGTCAAATTTATAAAGAGTAGTAGCACTATATCCAGGTATTAATGGCATTCGCAGGACTCCACCTGCACATTACTTGATTCAAAACAACTGTATGCCGCATAGAGAATCTAAGACGCTTGTCTCTCAAAATAAGGATGGAGAGTCATTGTGCCTATATGAGTCCCCATTAGTTAGTGAGGTATATAGAGTTCCCTCAATAGGTAGTTATATAGGTCTCCTCATTAGGTAGATATACAAGTCCCATTAGTAGGTAGGTTTATAGGTACACTTGGTAGATAGTCCTCCTCCGTACATAGATAGGCATATATGGCCGCCTGTGGGTAATCTATGTAGTCCCCCACAATAGAGAGGGTACAGTGACTTTCGGTAGTAAGGAATGTATATAGTGCCCCCAGCAGGAAGGTAATAGGTTGCTTCGGTAGGTAAAGTTGAAACTAGAAGTTTACATACACTATATAAAAAGAGAGAGAGATTTTTATTACTTTCTGCAAAGTGAAAAGTTTACCTACATCTCATTAGTATTTGGTAGCATTGCCCTTAAACAACATGACTTGGGTCAAACGTTTTGGATATCCTTCCACAAGCTTCTCACAATAGTTGATAGGAATTTTGGCCCATTCCTCCTGACTGGTGTAATTGAGCCATGTTTGTAGGTTGCTTTGCTCACACCTGCCTTTCCAGCTTTGCCCATAAATTTTCAATAGTATTGAGATCAGGGCTTTGTGATGGCCACTCCAAAACATTGACTTGGTTCTCCTTAAGCCACTTTCTAACCAGTTTGGCAGTAGCTTCGGGTCATTATCCATTTGGAAGACCCATTTCTGCTCAAGCTTTAACTTCCTGGCTGATGTCTTTAGTATAATGTTGTACGGTGTTAGCCATAGAAAGTAGTAGAAGAGTGAAGAAATCAGGCAATACCGTTTGAGGCTAACTGAGTATATTTGATGGTGAGCTTTCGAGAGTACTAGCTCCCTTCTTCAGACATGGTGTTATACAAGATACAGAAAATTCACAGACGTTTTATACACAAAAGACATGGATCTTCAAAGAAACTTAGAATCTTTTAAAATAACAAAATGCAATATAAGTGGAGAAGTCATTTACAACAGGTCAGGAAATAAACAATCTGAAAACTTGTGAGGCGTGACAGAGACATCAGTAATTCCTGTTATCTCTTAGCCATCAGGTCACGACAGTGACTGTGGTCCTCACACTTCACACATAGTTTGACATAAAGCTGGCATGGATATTTAATCCATTTTGCAGAGTTTTAAATTTTTGCCTTTAAATTTTTAAATTCCCACTCCTTTCCCTTCCCGTTGTGTTTTAAAATGTCCATTTAAAACCACAATTCTTCAAATCTTCAATACCCGTGGTCCTCTCTGAAAAGTGGGGCGGCCACTGGAAGATCAGTTCTGCTGTTATTAATAGTGAATCTGTGTGGGAGTTCATGCGGGTGGCTGAGTCTCTGCCCTGTTTCCCCTACATAGAGGCCTGTGATGGGACATTTTCACACCCCATTATCAGATACACCACCCTTGCCCAGACCTGCAGGGAAAATGTCCTCCTTAATTCTGTGCACCTTTCTATGACTGTGGGACAGGTAAACTGTCAATGGTGTGGCTGTGCCTGCAGGTCTTGCACCTGTTCTGCAGGCAGGGTGAGGTGCCATTTTCTGTTGGGGCCTTCAGGGCACTCCGGACAATAATACGCCACAGGTTTGGTGGTTGCCGAAAGGATAGGAGAGGGGGGACTGGGAATATTTCTTTAAGCTGTTGTGGTCCATGTTGGAACCAATGACAGAATACCCGGTAGGTGGAGGATCCTAAAGAATAATTTTAAAGAACTAGGCTCAAAGCTGAAGGGAAGGACCTCCAAGGTTGTGTTCTCCGGATACTGCCGGTGCATGCGCTACTCAGGAAAGACAGCGGGAGCTCAGGGAGTTAAATGCATGGCTGAAGTCTTGGTATAGGACAGAGGGGTTTAGGTTCTAAGAGCACTGGGCTGACTTTTCATTGGGGTACAATCTGTTTTCTACAGATAAATTGCACCTGAATGAAAGAATTCTAGAAGGGGTGCGGGAGTATTTAAACTAGGGATGAGGAGGGAGGACAATATAGAAAATGAAGGAGTAGATAGGTTAGAGAGTGGGCAGACTATATCAGCGGGTGGAGAAGCGGAATGGGGGAGGTGGAGTAGACCAGTGGATAAGGAGATCCATGTGTTGCAAACCAGCATTGAAGATATAGGTACCCACAATATTTCATGTAATCTCATGCCATCTACTAATTGTGTAATAAATAATCACATGCTGTCCACTAAAGGTATAATGTATAATCCCATGCCATCATCTGAAAGGGTAACGTATAATCCCATGCCATCTACCAAAGGAGAGATGTTTAAAGGGGATGTATCACTTCCTTAGTTCGGCTGACTCACACTGCTCTCAGCTTGTCAACTCCTCAAATGCAGGGGCGTTTCTTCCCCTCCCAGCTGTGTGACATCATCCCCTCTTCACTGCTGGCTCCCGAGACTCCCCTCCTCCCCCCCCACCTCCTCTCTGAGTCCACATGTCACTATGTCTCTCCCTATCAGTCTTAGCTACATACCACAGGCTGCATTCAATCTAGACTCAGCAGTAATCTCCTCTCCTCTCACAGCTGGAGATGTGTTACATTTGAATCCAGCTCTAGGAACGGCACAGATCTGCTTCTATGCAGGAGAGTTAGTCAGGCAGGGATCGACACACATTGTACTGTTTCCTGATTGTGTAAGCCCTTCAGTGTAATTCTGTTTCTTCTAGCTGTGTGCCGGTGAAAATGTGCCAGTAGCTGAGTGAGAGACACAGGAATGTTCGCTCTGTGAATCGACCCGGGGGCTGTACAGAATGTAAATGAGCTCTCAGCTAGTGAAATGCAAGGAGGAGGGATTCGACCAGCACTGGTTATCAGTGTAAACAAAATACACGATAAGGAATACTGTGAATACAAGACAGCTTTGCTAATGACATCCAATTGCAAAGTTGCTTGTTTTCACTGTCCCTTATTCTGAAGACCATTTAATGAAATGATAAACCCCTTTAATCGAATGCCTATCTGAACAGGTAACTTTAAAACCCCTTTGCTGTCTACTGAACGGGAACCTTTTAACCCCATGTGTCTACCCTGAAAAGGAAACGTTTAACCCCTTGTGTTACTGAAGGGTAATGTATGTCCCACCCGTCTAATGAACATGTTGATAAAATGCTAAACCGTTGAGGGAAAAGTGTAAACTGGAAGGGAACTTAAAATGTCTATTCCCCAAAAAAAGCTAGAAGTTTGAACAAAAGGGGGAAATTGAGGTGCTTGTTGTAGAGGAGCTGTTTTGTGTGGAGGTATTGCTGAAACTGGCTGGACACCACGCATGTTTGGGGGAAGTCAACCTTTCGGGTTTTTAAAATCTATTTAGGAAAGACAAAGCGAAAGGAGGGGAGGGGGAATGTGTCTGTATGTAAGGAGAATTGAGGCAAATGTAAAAGGAAAAAGGGCGGAGTAGCTATGATGTGGAAACTTGGGGGTGGAAATAAAAGGGGGGAAATAATACGAAAATATTTTTTGGTGTAATCTATAGCCCCCCGAACATCACTTGGGTTAGGAAACAGATGAAATAAAGGGGTGCGGGCAGTCAGGGGTACAGTGATAATAATGGGTGACTTTAATTTTCCCCAAGGCATTGCTGGGGTCCCGGGTTTCTGCATAAATAAAAAGGGAAGGGAAAGTTCCTCAATCTGTTAGGGTTTAAATTTTATGGGGCATTTAAAGAGGAACCCCAAGAAAGTGATGTTGCGGGATTAGTTTTTTAACAAAGCGCCCTAGTGGAGCGGTACGTTTCTGAAACCGGTAAGTGACCTAATAAAATTTTCATTTAAGGTAAACTGGAAAAAAAAAAAAAACAGCGGAAGGCAAAAAAATTTAATTTTAAAAGGGGCCAAAATTTTTTCCTTTTGGGGGTGCAATCGGGACCTAGACGGGAAAACAGATATTAGCAAAATGGTGTATAGAACCCAAGTGGGGGTTTTTAAAATATTTTGGGGAAATTTTTGCAAAATTATTTCCTATGGCCCCCTACTTCTTTTAAAGGGGGGCAATAAAAAAAAAAAAAGGGGCTTTTTAAAAAATATAAGTCAGAGGGGTGGCATCAGCCTTTAAAAATTATAGAGAGTTTAATAAAATCTGTAAAAAAGTGATAAAAGCAGCTAAAATTCAAAATGAAAGGCGGTGGCCAAGGGCTGAAGATAACCCAAGAAATTTTTTAAGTTATAAATGCCAAAAGCCAAATTCAGAGCAAAGGGAGGCCCCTTTAAAAACCTGTGATGGGGGGTGTTAAAGGAAAGGGAGAGGAACTAAATAGGTCTTCAGTCGGTTATTCAATGAAATATAGTTGATGGGGGTGGACCCAAATGCGAAGTAGGGTTTTGGCAGTATTTTTAATACATCATTTTATAATTATTTGGGTAAGTTAGAAAAAGTCAAAGCAAATTGAAAAAAACTGAAAAGTGACCAAGGGGTAGGCCTGATGGATTCACCCCAAAAGTTCTTATAGAGTCGTCGTTATCTCTGGCCCCCGTACATGTTTTAGGTTCCTGGGGATGGTGGATACCAGGAGACTGGGCCCAAAGGCAAAGTAGTTCCCTCTTCAAAAAAGTTCCAAGTTTGCCCCGGGAATTATAGACCAGAAAGTTTAAAATTTTGTGGGAAAAAAAGTTTGGGGGCTCTAAGGGATTTTTACGGGGGATGTTGGGCAAAACAATTTATTTGTGATTGCCGATGGATTTAAAGGACAGAAATGTCAACCAAACTGATTTCTTTTTATGAAGGGGAAAAGAAGTCTGGATAGCGGGCAGTGTGGTTTGTGTTTTTACACTTTGCAAAGGATTTGACCTGTACCCCATAAGGTTTGTTTTGGGTAATTTTTAATCCATTGGTTGGAAAAAACGTGTGTAATTTGGGTTAAAAAAAGGGGCTTGTCTATGATAGTGGTGGTAAAGACTCTTCTTGAGTATTAGTTTGGTCCCCCTTTTTTTAATGTATTTTTTAAGATTGTGGAAGGGATCATAGCACGGTTCGTTTTTGCTGATGACCCAAGCTATGCGGGTGTGCAATTATGGAAGAAACTCAAAATTGCAAGCAGACCTGGACACACTGGGGTTGGGGGTCCCTTGGGAAATGGGCAATGGGGATTTAAAAGTAAGGTTCTGCATCTGGGAGAAAAATCTACAGGCTTTGTCCCGGGGGGGAAAGGGGAGAAAAACTTGGAGAACCTTGGGTTTGGAAAGAATTTGGGCGTTTTTTAGTATAGACTACAGAACAGCATGCAATGTCAATCAGTTTTCCCCTGGGCAAGTAAGATATTTTGGCGTGTATTAAAAAGGGATGGGCTCGGGGACAAAGGATTTTCTATGCTGTAAAAACATTGGTGGTCCCCCTTAGAAAATGTGTTCAGTTTGGGCCCCCTTTTTAGAAGAGATGTAATGGGGCTGGAGAGTAAAAGAGGCAACCAACTAAGGGAATAAGGGATTTTGTTATGGGGAGGTTAGAATTGAAAATTGTTTAGTCTTGAGAAAAGACGCTTCGGGGGGACATGATTAATTTAATAAATATAAATGGTCCCCCCCCCAAAAAAGTAGGGGGAAAAATTATTTTAAGTGAAGCCCCCCAAAAAAAAAGGGGAAATTTCCTTGCTAGAGAAAAAAGGGGTTAATCTCCCGAGGAAAGAGGTTTTCACTTAAGAAATGTGAATTGTGGGAAAAGCCTGCCTGAGGGCTTTCCGGCGGAACTGTAGGAGTTTCAAAAAAGGTTAATACCTACCTGGAATAAAGAATATTAAAGTGTAAAGGGGATGTAAAATTTGGATTGGTGGGTGGAGGCTCTGGGGTCAGAGATACGGTTCCTGGAGCGATTGGTTTTGGCCTTTTAGGTTTTAAGGGAATTAACAATGGGGAGGTGGGCATAATGTTTGTTTTTTCCCCTCTCCCACATTTTCCCCACCCCGGTTGAAATTGATGGACCGTTTTCTTTAACCTATAACTAGTAGTTTTTGTCTCAGGTTGGGTGGTAAATCTCCAAAACCCCTGGTCAGAGATACTCCCAGCTACATCCAGGACACCACAGACCTTAACAAACTCAATGCCCTCAGTCTACTACCTGAGGGCATCATTTTGGCCACCATGGAGGTAGAATCCCTCTATACAAACATTCCCCACAAGGATGGAGTTGCAGCATGTCGGGCGCACCTGCAGAACCAAACCCCAACAAAAACCAGTCACACAGTCTTTAACAGTTCATTCTCAGCCACAACTATTTTACTTTTGGTGAGGACCTAAATCTACAGCAAATACGAACTTCAATGGGGTCCAGATGTGCGCCCCAGTTTGCAAACCTCTTTATGGCATAACTGTAAGGAGCATATCTATCCACATGCACTACCAAACCCATGATGTACCTCCGTTATGTCGATGATATCTTTGTCATCTGTGGGTGTGGAGGCCCTACTTAAATTCTACAATGACTTCAATAACTTTCACCCCACCCATCAACCTAAAAATTACTATTTTAGAGAGCAAAAAACCACTTTCTGGATACCAACAATACACATCAAGACACAGGGTCTCACATCAGTATACCACAAACCCCCAGACAGAATGGCCTACCTCAGGAATGACAGCTTCCACCCTAAGCACACGAAACAATCCATAATATACAGCCAGGCTATATGGTAAAATCGTATTTGCTCTGACAAGACAGACTTGGACAAGCACCTCCTGGATCTGAGGACGAAATTTCTTCAATTGGGATACAAACCAAAAGTGACGGACAATCAAATCAGCAAAGCAGCCGCCATCAAGAGACTGTCTACTTACATACAAAGAGACCCAGAATGAAGAACGAGTGCCCTAATTGTCACCTACAACCCACAGCTGGAGGATGAAGGATTGCCAAAGATCTCCAACCTGTACTACATAGAGACAACAAACTTAAAGAAATATTCCCCGTCCCCCCCTCTCCTATCCCTTTTAGCACCACCAAACTGTGGGTATTATTGTCCCGGGTTGCCCCGAAGGCCCAACAGAAAATGGGACTACCCTGCCTGCAGAACAGTTGCAAGAAACCTGCAGTCACATCCACACCCCTGACAGTGTACCTGTCCACAGTCACAGCAGGTGCACAGGAATTAGGGGGCATTTTCCTGCAGGTCAGCAAAAGTGGTGTATCTGATAATGTGTGTGCAATGTCCCAGCCCCAGGCCTTTATGTGGGGGGAAAAAGGCAGAGACTCAGCCAGCGCTGAACTCACACAGATTCACTATTAATAAAAGCAGAACTGATCTTTCCCGTGGCCGCACACTTTTCCAGAGAGACCACTGTATTGAAAATTTGAAAATTGTGGTTTTAATGGGACATTTTAAAACACCACGGGAGAGGCAGGAGTGGGAATTTAAAATTAATGCAAAAATTTAAAACTCTGCAAAATGGATTAAATATCCATGCCAGCTTTATGTCAAAAATATGTGTGAACTGTGAGGACCACAAATCACAACTGATGGTAAGAGATAACAAGCAGGGAAATTTCCGATGTCTCTGTCACGCCTCACAAATTTCCCGATTGTTTATTTCCGACCTGTTGTAATGACTTCTCCACTTATATTGATTTTGTTATTTTAAAAGATTTAATTTCTTTGAAGATCCATGTCTTTTGTGTTTTAAAACTCGTGAATTTTCTGTATCTTGTATAACACCATGTCTGAAGAAGGGAACTAGTACTCTCGAAAGCTCACCATCAAATATACTCAGCCTCAAAAGGTATCGCCTGATTTTTTCACTCTTCTACTGGCTGATGTCTTGTAATGTTGCTTCTGTATTGCCACATAATCTTCTTTCCTCATAATGCCATCTATTTTGTGAAGTGCACCAATTCCTCCTGCAGTAAAACAAGCCCACAACATGATGCTGCCACCTCCGTCTTTCACAGTTGGGATGATGTTCTTAGGCTTCCTAGCTTCTCCCTTTTTCCTCAAACATAATGATGGTCATTGTGGCCAAACAGTTCAATGCTAGTTTTGTCAGACCACAGGACGTCTCTAAAAATGTAGGTCTTTGTTCCTGTGCATTTGCAAACATTAATCTGGCTTTTATTTGTTTATTATGGAGTAATGGCTTCTTCCTGGCAGAGTGGTTTTTGCCCCGTTGATAAGTATTGTTTCATGTGGTAATGAACCCAAACTTACCCGCTTCCCCCAGCTTTCAAAGGGCCCCATGTATGAAAACAGTTAGGTCTAAAATTTACTTTTTTGCCATGCAAACCGGTGCCCCTTTATTTTATAGTGTCTAGAAAAATCAAAGGGTTGCTCTGATTGGTTGCTATGGGCAACCAGGTAAGTTTTATACCTAGACCGTTTTTATACATGTGGCCCCTTTGAAATGCTGGCCCCTCTCGTATTCTGATTTGGTAAATTAAATCATTTGGTTTCCCAAATTTACTAGGGGTAAAATTTTTTTGATTTCATGTCAGATAGTGGAAGTCATGCAGATGGTCTTTTTATATTGATGTAAAAAATTTTGGTTTCAAATGTTTATAATGCCCTGTCACCAGAGGTATAAAAAAATTTTGGCACCCCCCTTAGAGGTGGGGGTTTTTTTCCCAGTAGGGTTTTAGCCCCTCCCTCCCCAAAAATGGGTGGGGTATTGTCCCCCGTGGTTTTACCTCCCCCGTATGTAGGGTGGTTTTAGTCCCCAGAGGTTTTAGGGCCCCCCGGTTTTGGTGGGGTATATTCTGTATAAAAATAAATGGAAGATCAGCTCCTCCACTTTTTTTAGTTAAGTCCCCGTTTTTGGATCCGACCCCTGACATCAGCGTTTCACGGGAGAAAAACCCAGGTAGGGGAGCAGTTAATGGTTGACCCGATGTGGGAAAAAATTTTCAGCAATCCAGAAATTTTTTAGAATTAAAAATGATTTTATTTCTTTGTCATTAAAACATTTTAAAAACCCAAAGACCTGAAAAACATGTCAAAACAGGTGTGTTTGGGTCTTTGGACCCTTCATATGTTTTATATGGGATGAAGAAAAAAAGGGGTTTTAATTCTGAAGAATTTGGAGTGTGAAAAGTTTTTCCCCCTTGTGGTAAGCCTTTTGTATTTATCTATCCCCGTAGGTTTAGGGATATCGGGACCCCAGTTTAGGAAAGTATTATGCCCCCAGTAGGTTTTAGGGTCCTCAGTCTGTAGGTAGGTTATATGTACCCCTAGGTTATGGTTTCCCGTTTGAGGTTAGTGTCCTGTTATAAGGTCCGGGTGGTAGGTAGTGACCCTCCGGGTGGATGGT
>JAODAL010042822.1:0-34438 GCA_025379985.1 Phyllomedusa bahiana
CAACTGGCCCGGTTTCTTTTCCAGGACCTTCTCACCAGCAGAGAAGAACTATACCATCGGGGATCGGGAACTCTTAGCCATTAAGCTTGCCCTAGAAGAATGGCGCCACCTCCTGGAGGGTGCTCGCTTCCCCGTGAATATCTTCACTGACCACAAAAACCCCCTTTTATCTCCAGACAGCACAACGTCTGAATCCTTTCGTCAAGCGAATGGCCCCTGTTCTTTGCCCGTTTCAACTACATCATCCACTTCCAAACCGGCAAAAAGAACCTAAAGGGCCCGATGCTCTTTCCCGTGCCCCGATTTTAAGTGGGGAGGAAGAGGCGGCCCCACAACATATTGTACCCCCGAACGGCTGATGTCTGTGGCTCCCACTAACCTCCAAGGGGTACCCCCAGCGAAGACGTATGTGCGCCCTGCGCTCCGGTTGAGGGTCCTGAAATGGGGTCACTGTTCCCGCATAGCCGGGCACCCTGGGGTTCGAAGGTCTTGTTCGTTGATTTCCCGGTTCTACTGGTGGCCTGGTCTCGTTAACGATGTAAAGGAGTTTGTGGGGGCCTGCACCACCTGTGCCCGCAATAAGTTCACCTCGCCAAAGACCTCGGGACTACTCCAACCTCTGCCGGTGCCTAGCTGCCCCTTGGAGCCATATTGCCAGGGGACTTCATAACTGACTTTACCGCCCTCTGAAGGTAATACGGTCATTTGGGTAGTCTCTGACCGTTTTCCAAGAGGGCTCTTTTTGGGTTCCCTTGCCGGGCCTTCCTTCTGCGCCTCGGCTCGCCAATGGTGGTTGAAAGACTCCTTTTTCCGGCACTTTTTAAATGTGGGGGTCATGCAGGTTTGGGGCTCATGCTGTGGCCCAGGACAAGGATAGTCTATTCCATGAAACTAAAAGTGGTGGTTTGAAAGACTCCTTTTCCGTTATTTTTTAATTTTGGGGGTCATGCAGGTTTGGGGCTCATGCTGTGGCCCAGGACAGGTATAGTCAAGGGTCCAGTTCAACTAAAATGGTGGTTGAAAGACTCTTTTTCTGGCACTTTTTAATCTGGGGGTCATGCAGGTTTTGGGGCTCATGCTGCGTTCCAGGACAGGGGTAAATTTAATGTCCAGTTCGAGTAAAATGATGGTTCAAATCATACTGCCTTCGGCACTTTTTAATTTGTGGGTGATGCAGGTTTAAGGGTCATGCGTGGTAAAAAGACAGGGATAGTGAATGGTGTGTGATTTTTTTTCTGGGGGTTTTATAACCTAAGTGTGTTGCCAATATGTAGCCGTATCCATTTGGGCTGTTGTGGATGTTAATTCCAGCTTCTCCAGCCCTTTTGTTGGTGTAAGAAGAAGGTGTTTGTTGCTCTCCCATAGACTTTAATCTTCATCGATCAGAATCTACTATCGACTATCGACTAATCTTTCATGATGGTCGACTATCGACCATCGACCGTTTTTCGATGGCCAACGAAAACCCTCTCAACAAAAAATAAAAGGGGCCCAAAAAGGGAGGATTTTTTTTGTCTGTTCAGACGCCAATCGCTAAACCCCTCATAGGAGGAAAGGAAGCTTTTCCCCTTGGCAGAAAAAATTGGAAAGGCAAGCCTCAAAAGCCCCTTTGGGGCTTTCTACCCTTTTCACTTGGGGAAATGTAAGAAGAGGGGGCCCTGTGAAAAGGATGTAAATTGCGGATCCAACGTGGCCTTTTGACAGCAGCTGGCGAGTGCATCACCCGGGTTAGAAGAGGAGGTTTGGAGTAGTTTCAGTGTGGGCCCACCCTTTCCAAAAATTTGAGAGACCGGCCCGCACAAGCCCGCTGACTTTTCCCCCCCCGTCAGCCGTGGTCAGTGGTGGCACGGAACAGGGCCGAACTATTTTTTTCCAAAAGCCCAAAGGGGGCCAGGCCCCCTTTTAAACCTGGGCCTTTTTTCATCAACCTCAAATTCACCCCGACTGACGCCCAAAATCGGATTTGTTTTTCAACGCTTTAGTAGGGGGAAAGAATAAAAAAGATTTTTAAAACCCCCCACAAGCATGAACGGGGCACATGCAGGGAAAAGGCATGAATTGCTTTTGGAATAAAAAACGGCCACACCTTTTTCCTTTGGGCTTTCCCAACCCACCGTGACATCTTCTGCCTCCCCTCCTCCCCCCACCCCAAGCCCAAGCGGGTTTCCCCTTCTGTCCCATGTGCTGGAAAAGCATGAGCAAGCACCATCCCCAGTCCCAGATACTGTCGGCCGGTCCCACCAGCAAAAAACAGCCCACACCTTCCCCTTCCAAACCCCGTGATGTACCTGTGCACGCCGCAGGGGGCCCCGTCCCACCAGCCCCCCTTTTTTGTTTCTTTGTTTTGGGGAGGGAAAAAAAATTTCTTTCACTCCAACTATCCCAAAGCCGAAAAACCCGAATTTCGGCATTTTCCAGGCTTTGGGCCTTGGAAAAAATTTTCCTTTCCCCCCTGGGGGAAAAAACAGATGTGGGTTTTTCCCCCCACGGGCATGGCCCTGGGAAGCCCCCCAATTTTCAATTTCCGAGTAGGGGATTTCTTTTCCAAAAAAAGCAGTCCCCCCCCGCCCTTCCCCCCACGCTTTTCAAAAAAAATCTCTAGCTGTTGGCTGCAATCATTTTCCACCAAAATCCATTTCCCCAACCCCCCATACACATGGTTTTGTAAGCACGGGTCAAAGGGGGTTACATTTTCACTGACGGGTTTACGGGGATGAGTTTGGGGGGATGACATTGGGCCCCTGGGAAAAATCTTGGCCGACCCAATTCCTCACTGCTTGGGGGGGTGCAAAGTCCAGATCCCCAACCCGACGGGAGCATCACGTTTCCAAGAGAAAACCCCCCCATTCTCAAAAAAATTTATCTTTTAACCGTCAACACAAGGTCAAGAGCTTTTGGGTGGCTCTGCACCCCAGACCGACCATTTAATGGGTTTCTAAGGGAACCTGGGGGCCCCGGGAAGAAGGGTGGGAACCCAAAAGGGGGGAAATCAAATTTCTGCCCTTTAGAAACGAAAAATTTACACACAAACCCTTGCCTGGCATACGTCATAAACCTGGTTGTGCAGAAATTTCTCAAGCGCTACCACATCTTGACTGTCTGCTGCGGAAGGCTCAAGGTCTTAGCTAACACTTCCGGCGTTCGCACCCTGCTTTGGCACAACTGGCAGCATTTGCAGCATCATCTGGGCCTCCCCACCAACTGTCTGATATGTGATGTGGCTACACGTTGGAATTCCACCCTCCACATGCTCCAGCGATTGTGGCAGTAGCGTAATGCCATTATGCAGTATGAAATGTTGCATTGCCTGACTAGCAATGTTGCAGACCTCGGGTTGTTATCCCATAGAGAGAGGAACCAAGTGTAGGATCTCTGCACCATCCTTGGCAGTTTTGAAGAGGCCAACAAAATGGTCAGTCAGGACGATGGCATTGTCAGCATGACCATTGTGGTTATATTTTTACTGGAACAAGCGTTAGATACTCAGCGGCAGCAGGTCCCAGCAGTGATGGAGGAGGAGGCGGACACAGAGTCTTACTCGCCAGAGGATGAAGAATGCCCGACTGTTTCGCAATTCTATAGGTATTCTTTAGACAGTGGATCTAGGTCGTGGGCGGGTGCAGGATGGCAGTTTAGCTCACAAAGTAGAGCGCATGAGGCTAGCCAGGCCTCTGTTGACAGTCAGTATGAGGAAGTGGAGGAGGATGAAGAGGCAGGGATGGACACCACCAGTACTGATTAACCTTCAGTGGTAAGAGGTTGGCACAAGTTACAGGAGGAGGAGAAAGAGGAGGAAGATCCCATTAGTGCCCCTCGACCCGAGGCTTGGGAGATCTCACACATGAATGCTTGGATACTACATTACCTGCAACATGATCCATGCATCAAGGCAATAAAAATGAACAGTGCAATAAAGAGGCGGAGGGATCCTATCTAGTTTGAACTAGTTCTCTTGGCTGTGGCATATTAACCGATTGCTGACGCGGATCAGTGAGCTAGTTGTTTGTGAGGACTCCATCTGCAGGAGGAGAGAAAGGGTTTCAGAGCTGACACCCAGCTTCGACGGAGACTACACAAGGTTTTTTTTTAATGTTTTTTCGCAGTAGTGCTGCAAGCACAAAACAATCGCCATGCCTAAGAGAAAGGCCAATGCCACTGATGCTGGTGATGCCAAGGATGAGCCCAAGAGAAAGACAGCACGGTTGTCAGCTAAACCAGCTCCACCAAAAGCTGAACCAAAGCCAAAAAAGGAAAAGGCAGCAGTAAAGGAAAAGTTTGAGGACAAAAAAGTTCCAGCAAAGAGAAAGAAAGGAGCGAAGGGTAAACAGACTGAAGAAGCTAACAAAGAAGAAACTAAGGAAGACCTGCCATCCGAAAACTCAGAGACAAAAAGTGATGAGGCCCTAGCATCTGATGGAGGAGATCAGGAATCCAAATCTGAATAACCTACATCTGTTCAATTCTTTTATCTGTGGTTCCTGTAACTCCTGTGTACAATTCAGAGGACTATTTTTATCAGCTATTTTGTAAATGCAAGTTTTTGTATTAAGTATTTTGGAATGCTATGCCCATTATATGCAGTTGTCAATTGTCTAGGAGATGTGATAAAGTGGTACTTGAGCGAGAGTAGTGGGACACGAGCCCATTTTTTTTCTGACAAAACGGTTAAATGCGTAAAAAAAGTTTTTATTTTTTCCTTTCTTTGTGACCTAATGCCCCCTGCTATCTTACTAGTGGATTCCCTGACATGGCATGGGGATTGCAAAGCCCAGTATTCCTATACTGGCTGACATGGATGACATTTTTATTTGTCTTAACATTTCCACTGTTCTCTGTACCCATGTTGTCTTGCGTATAATTTTTCCATCCTAATAAATAAGAATCCCCTGGTGTTGGATTTCCCTCTAAAAAAAAAGCAACCCTACTTGATCCACGTTACAAGACAAAAGTGAGAAATTTCCTTCCACCCACAGAAATTGACAGTAGAATGCAGGATTTTGAGACAGTACTCATTGACCAACTCGAGGCATCATTTGCGTCTTTTTCACATTCTAATGTCATGGTGGAACAACGTCAGCAATGCGGTAGCAGTAGAATGGCAATTAGCCGCAGCAGAAGCAGGCAGTGTGGCAGAATCCAACTGGGTGACATTTTGCAATCGATTTTTACCACCTCACCAACGCATGCAAGGCAGGGCAGCATTCAGACACACAGAGATCGCCTTAAGACCATGGTCCATGACTACGTGTGGATCAACATTGATGTTTTTGGACTTAGTCTGGACCCATTCAACTTCTGGGTGTCCAAATGGCCTGAGATTGTTCGACACGCCATAGAAGTTGTATCCTGCCCAGCAGCCAGCGTTATCTCTAAACACACATTCAGCACAGCTGGCGGAGTGATAACTGACAAATGTATCCGTCTTTCCCCTGACAATGTGGATCGTTTGACATTTATCAAAATAAATCAAGCGTGGATCTCTGACATTTTTTCACCCCGGTTGCCGATGTTACTGACCAGTGAACTGTAGCATGTCTTCTTGACAATGTGAAATACACAATTAAACTACATTACATCTCCTGGCTGTAGTTCCTGTGCCTGCTGCCTCTGCAAATTGTATTCTACTACTGCCAAAAGCTTGGTTTACAAGTCTTACGGCTGAATTTATTTTGAAATATACACCTGTATGACCTTGATGTGCTCTGCATACACCTCTTACTCCTCCTCCTTGTAGCCCTCCAAATCTTTATTTTTTAAATGCCTCCACCTGTACTACCACCAAAGTCCTGTTATCCTGAACCTCCATGTTCCCCATTGGCATGTTCTCATTGCCACCAAAGATACTGCCGCCTACTCTTGTCGAACTGGAACCTCGCTGTTCACCATTTCCTAATCTTGTCAAACCAGAACCTTGCTGTTCCCCATTGCCTAATCATGTCGAACCGAAACCTCCATGTTTCCCATTGCCTAACGTTGTCGAACCGGAACATTGCTGTTCCCCATTGCCTAATGTTGTTGAATCGGAACCTCGCTGTTCCCTATTGCCTAATGTTGTCAAACCGAAACCTCGCTGTTCCCCATTGTCTAATCTTGTCGAACCGGAATCTCGCTGTTTCCCATTGCCTAATGTTGTCGAACCGGAACCTTGCTGTTCCCCATTGCCTAATCTTGTTGAACCGGAACCTCCATGTTCCCCACTGCCATGTTCTCGCTGTCACCAATGGTATTGCCGTCTTATGTAGTCCGCTGCACCTCCTACAGCTACGCCCCTGCTTGCAAGCTGTCCTCCTCATTTTTTCAGTTAGCCATTGAAAGGAATTTATTATTTTAGCCTCTCAATTTTTTTCTGTCACTCTTAGAGCCAAATTTTCTTCACTACATTGTTCCAAGGAATCCAGTTTACAGGAATCAATCATAATTACAGCTTCTCCCCACATGTATAGGTTCCCCACTGACATGTTCTCGCTGCCACCAATGGCACTGCTGTCTATTCTAGTCCAGTCTGCAGAGGCACTAGTTCAAGTTCTTGAGCCCTGGTGCAAAAAGTGAAATGGGGCTCATGCAAGTTATCTTGTGCCACAACCTCAAACAGTCACACTCCAAACTCTACTATGGTGAAGATCAAAGAGCTGTCGAAGGACACCAGAAACAAAATTGTAGCCCTGCACCAGGCTGGGAAGACTGAATCTGCCATAGGCAAGCAGCTTGGTTTGAACAAATCAACTGTGGGAGCAATAATTAGAAAATGGAAGGCATACAAGACCACTGATAATTTCCCTCGATCTGGGGCTCCACTCAAGATCTCATCCCTTGGGGACAAAATGATCACAAAAATGGTGAGCAAAAATCCCAGAACCACACGGGGGGACCTAGTGAATGATTTGCAGAGAGCTGGGACCAACACAACAAAGGCTATCATCAGTAACACACTACATCGCCAGGGACTCAGATCCTGCAGTGCTAGACGTTTCGCCCTGCTTAAGCCAGTACATGTCCGGGCCCCGAATGACGTTTGCTAGAGAGCATTTGGATGATCCAGAAAAGTATTGGGAGAATGTCATATGGTCAGATGAAAACAAAATAGAACTGTCCTGTTCTCAACCCCTTAGAAGACCTTTGGAGGGAGTTGAAAGTCCGTGTTGCCCAGCGACAGCCCCAAAACATCACTGCTCTAGAGGAGATCTGCATGGAGGAATGGGCTAAGATACCAGCAACAGTGTGTGTCAACCTTTTGAAGACTGAAAACGTTTGACCTCTGTCATTGCCAACAAAGGAGATAGAATAAAGTATTGAGATGAACTTTTGTTATTGACCAAACACTTATTTTCCACCATAATTTGCAAATAAATTATTTCCAAATCAGACAATGTGATTTTCAGGATTTGTTTTCTCATTTTGTCTCTCAAAGTTGATGTCGACCTATGATGTCAATTACAGGCCTCTCATCTTTTTAAGTGGGAGAACTTGCACAATTGGTAGCCGACTAAATACTTTTTTTCCCAACTGTATATGTGGATCACAATAACGCTCTGGTATATTTCAGCGTTATGTGGACTTAAAATTACACTTTTTGGCATTTAGTAAGATTTAGCAACAGAGAGATCTTGATTTCCTGGATATAGATTTGTTTGACAATAACACACAGTTTATTTGGAAGGTATTTCACCCCCAAAACTGCCAAAATGAACTTTTCTCTACTCAGTATCATTTTCAGCAACCAACCACTATTTAAAATATATTTCCTTGAATGGGAGATTTGGAGACGGTGTGTTATTCAATTACTGAACCCCCAAAACTTCAAAAAATAATTTTTCTTCAATTACAATAATTTACAGCAACCAGCCACTATTTGAAATACATTTCTTTCTATGGGAAATTTGGTAATGGTGTGTAATGCAAGAGCTCTAACCCCAAAAGTGGAAAAATTTTATTTTCTTCAATCAGAATAATTTTCAGCAGCAAGCAACCACTATTTGAACTAGATTTCTGCCTATAGGAGATATGTTAATGGTGTCTGATGCAATAGCTGTAACCCCGAAACTGCTAAAATGAACTTTTGGGCACTGATAATTATTTATATGAGTATGATGTATACTGAGAGTTATCGTTAAGATGGCTTGCCAATGTCATCCAAATAAACAGATTCTGATGTGGGGGAAATGATGCAGCCAGCAAACAAAAATCCATAACGATTACAGTCTATGATTTCCTAAAGCTTGGTTTACAATCACCCTACCTAATCTAAATAGCACTTTTCCTGTCTAAAATAATCGCTGAGAAATCTTGTGCCTGCATACAATCAAAAGCAAGAGAAGGTCCGTTCAAGTACAGAGGTGAACTGCAAAATGGCGTTCACAAGGAAATACAGTGAAGATACATATAACTAACGTGTTAGCGACTTTTAATCGACAAAGTTGAAATCGGCAAGGTTTTAGGTGATAGAAATTTACAGATCATTCGATAAATAAGTTTAAAATCTGAGCAATCATCTATTAAGAATCGCTCCTTTTCCGGCCTGGTCCTAGTATTTTTGGCGCCAGCAAATCATATTATAGAAAGGCAGTGTGAGATGAAGTGTGCGAACGTCATGACTGGGATGTTATGGTTGCGATTGGCTTGAAAAATTCACATGACCTACGTTTTACTATAATAGAACAGCGTTTCCTGTTTCAAGCCTCATGTCTCTCAGCGACACATAGGGAAAGGACGTGCGCTCTGCCTGTGGCCCCACAGCGCATGCGAAATAAGTCCTAATTCAGCACAGAGAAACCTCTGCTATTAGCTGTGATCCTCCACTTTAGTTATTTTAGAGATCTTAACATTTTAAGGAGGTAGCTAGAGAATTTAAAAGCAGCCTCTACCGGTGTAACGTCACGGCGGAGGGAGCGTGGGGGGGGGGGGGGCCCCGCGGGCGAACACAGACCAGCTCAATCTATAAAGAACATTGGATAAAGTTCACCAAGACTTTAGGTGTAGAATATTGTAGAGGAATATCTTTTTTATTAACAGTTTGCAATTGAAGTATTTCCATGGATAATTGGCAGTCTGAACTTATATTGGATAAACATCATTTCTAGTACTGCAGGTCTTTATTGTTTTTAAGCTGCTAAACTCCACTTTTATTATCATATACATTTCAGATAGGTGTATCAATTTTACCCATTACACCTGTGACTGTTTATATTCCAACCTTGCCCTTAAATTACAATCCAGCAATCTTGTAGTCCAGCACTCAGCACCAGGATTGTTTGTTAGCCAAAAATAACGTGTATCGTACGAAAACATCACAGTATACGTAGTTTTTTGACTTATTGTCGCACACCAGTACTGTTTCATTGGACGCAGCAACTACGTAAATCTTAAAACAGCAATTCTCTATTCACCACAGGTGAATAGAAAGGTTTACAAAAAATACCGTGTATTTATACAAAACATAACAGATACGTGTTTTTTGACTTTTTTGCGCACCCAGTAACTGTTCATTGACGCAGCTTCTATGTAAATCTTAAAACAGCAATTCAATATTCAACCCACAGGTGATTGAAAGGTTGCAAAAAATCACAGTTTATATATCAAACATAACAGTTACGTGTTTTTTGAACATTTTGCCACCCATACTGTTCATTGAAACGCAGCAATCTACGTAAATCTTTAAAACAGCAATTCTATATCACCACAGGTGAATTGAAAGGTGCAAAAATACAGTTTATTATATCAACAACATAACAGTTTACGTGATTTTTGACTTTTGCGCACCCCAGAACTGTTCATTGACGCAGCATCTTCTAACTAAATCTTAAAACAGCAATCTAATTCACACACAGGTGAATTGGAAAGGTGCAAAAATACAGTTTTATTATATCAAAACAAACATGTAAACGTGGTTATTTTTGACTTTTTGCGCACCCATTACTGTTTCATTGACGCAGCATCTACGTAAATACCTTAAAACAGCAATTTCTATATTCCCAACCACAGGTGAATTGAAAGGTGCAAAAAATATACCGTGTATTATACAAACACATAACAATACGTGTTTTTTTTGACTTTTGCGCAGCCCCCATACTGTTCATTGGACAGCAGCATCTACGTAAATCTTAAAACAGCAATTCTATATCACCACAGGAGAATTGAAAGGTGCAAAAAATACAGTTTATTAATATCTAAACATCAACAATTACGTGTTTATTTGACTTTTGTGCACCCAGTACTGTTTCATTGACGCAGCATCTACTAAATCTTAAAAAAACAGCAATTCCTAAATTCACCACAGTGAATTGACAAAGGTTGAAAAAAATACAGTTTTATTATATCAAAACAAACAGTTTACGTGTTTTTTTTGACTTTTGCGCACCTGAACTGTTCATTGACGCAGCATCTACGTAAAATCTTAAAACAGCAATTCTATATTCAACAGGTGAATTGAAAGGTGCAAAAACTACCGTGCATATACAAATACATAACATATACGTGTTTTTGACTTTTGCGCACCCCAGTACTGTTTTCATTTGACGCAGCATCTACGTAAATCTTAAACAGCAATTCTATATACACCAGCATGTGAATGAAAGAGTGCAAAAAATACAGTTTATTATAACACAACTTAACAGTTACGTGTTTTTTTGACTTTTGTGCACCCAGTAACTGTTGCATTGACGCACATCTACGTAATCTTAAAACAGCAATTCTATATTCACCACAGGTGAATTGAAGGTGCAAAAATACAGTTTAATTATATCAAAACATAACAGTTACGTTTTTTATGACTATTTGCGCACCCAGAACTGATCAATGACGCAGCATCAACGTAAATCTTAAAAAATCAATTCTATATTCACAGGTGAATTTGAAAGGTGTCAAAAAATACCGTGTATTATACGAAAACAAAACAGGTTACGAGTTTTTTGACTTTGTGCGCACCCAGTACGTTCATTGACTCAGCATCTACGTAAATCAAAACAGCAATTACTATATTCAACCACAGGAATTGAAAGGTGCAAAAATACAGTTTATTATATCAAAACATAACAGTTACGAGTTTTATGACTTATTGTGCACCCTTAAAAGTTTCATCTGACCAGCATCTACGTACATCTTAAAACAGCAATTCTATATTCCACCACAGGTGAATTGAAATGTGCCAAAAAAAATACAGTTTCTTATATCAAAACATACCAGTTACGTGTTTTTTTGACTTTTGCGCACCCCATACTGTTCATTGACGCAGCATCAACGTAAATCTTAAACAGCAATTCCTATATTCCATGCAAGGTGAAATGAAAGGTGCAAAAATACGTGTATTATACGAAAACAAACAGATACGTGTTTTTTTGACTTTGGCGCACTCCAGTACTGTTCATTGACGCAGCATCTACGTAAATCTTAAAACAGCAATTCATATTCACCACAGTGAATTGAAAGGTGCAAAAAATACTGAGTTTTATTATATCAAAACATAACAGATACGTGTTTTTTTTTGACTTTTGTCGGAACCCAGTACTGTTCATTGACGCAGCATCTACGTAAATCTTAAAACAGCAATTCTATATTCACCACAGGTGAATATAAAGGATCAAAAAATACAGTTTATTATAACAAAACATAACAGTTTCCTGTTTTTTGACTTTTGCGCATCCCAGTAACTGTTCATCTGACGCACATCTACGTAAATCTTAAAACAGCAATTCTAATATTCACAGGTGAATTGAAAAGTGCAAAAATACCGGGTAATTATACGAAAACATAACAGTTACGTGTTTTTTGACTTTGCGCACCAGTACTGTTCATTGAACGCAGCATCTACGTAAATCTTAAAACAGCAATTCTATATTCACCACAAGGTGAATTGAACGGTGCAAAAAATACAGTTTATTTATATCAAAACATAACAGTTACGTGTTTTTTGACTTTGCCGCACCCAGTAACTGTTCATTGACGCAGCCATCTACCCGTAAATCTTAAAACAGCAATTCTATAATCCACAGTTGAAAGTTGAAAAGGTAGCAAAAATACCGTGTAATTATACGAAAACATAACAGTTACGGTTTTTTGACATTATGCGCCCCCAGTACTGTTTCATTGACCGCAGCTCTACGGTAAATCCTTAAAACACAATTCAATATCACCACAGGATGAATTGAAATGGTGCCAAAAAATTACAGTTTATTATATCAAAACATAACAGTCTACGTGTTTTTATTGAACTTTTGTGCACCCATACTGGTTCATTGAACGCAGCATCTACGTAAATCTAAAAAACAGCACTTCAATATTCACCACAGGTGAATTGAAAGGTGCAAAAAAATACAGTTTATTATATCAAAACAAACATTACGTGTTTTTTTACTTTTGCGCACCCAGTACTGTCATTTACGCAGTCATCAACGTAAATCTTAAAACAGCAAATTCTTAAATATTCACAGGTGAATTGAAAGGTGCAAAAAATACCGTTTATATACAGAAAACAAACAGGTATCTGTTTTTTGACTTTTGCGCACCCAGTACTGTTCAATTGACGCAGCATCTACGTAAAATCTTATAAACAGCAATTCTAAGCTCACGCACAGGTGAATTGAAAGGTGCCAAAAAATACATGTTTATTTATCACAACAGTAACAGTTACGTGTTTTTTGAATTTTAGCGCACCCAGTACTGTTCATTGACGCAGCATCTACGTAAATCTTAAAACAGCCAAAATTCTATATTCACCACAGTGCATTGAAAGAGAGTGCAAAAAATACAGTTTATATATCAAAACATAACAGTTACAGTGTTTTTTAACTTTGCGCACCCAGTCGTCATTGACGCAGCTTCTACGTAAAATCTTAAAACAGCATTCTATATCACAGGAGAAATTGAAAGTGCAAAAATACCGTGTATTATCCGAAAAACATAACATTTACGTGTTTTTTTGACTTTTTGTGCGCACTCCAGTAACTGTTTCAATCTGATGCAGCAACTACGATAATCTTAAAAGCAGCAATTCTATATTCACCCACAGGTGAAATGAAAGGTGCAAAAAATACCATTTATAATACCAAAACATAACAGATACGTGTTTTATGGAATTTTGCCCAGTCCAGAATTTGTTGAAAACACCTTGCAAAGTTAATTTGGAATCCAGCAATTTTGATTTGATTAGTAGGATTTGAGAATAGCAGTGATTTGCCGTCTTATTAATAAGAGACATTACCCAAACTAATCCATACCTTCTCAAATTTTTTATATTACGGAACATGGAGCGAAATGCAGGATGGGTAAGGCGAGCAAAGAGGGGGGTAGCACATGAGGAAGAGGTACGAGAAAGGTGCTCCTTCCAGTGCTGGCGACAAACACGCAATGCCAGCGGATCGTCAGTTTGCAGACCGACAGGGCCTTCATCGCTGGTCAGTGGGGCCCAGTGAAATGCTAAGTAACGAACATCGTTCGGCCATCTGTCCTACATTAGTTAATGCAACCTGCATCTAGCAGTCTTTACCTCCTCGTCCTCGCAGTCACGGCCAAAAATGTCGTCATACAGCACATCAGCATCCTGTCAACAGAGCAGCCCAAATGTCAACACCGTGTACCCTACCACTGTGGAATAATCCATTGTCTGAAGACCCTCTTTGGATGACAAAAAGCGGTTGGGGTCAGAAGGCATGTTAAAAGATCAAGAGGATGATTTAGTCTGCTCTGACGCCCAGTTAACTGATGCCACAGAGGGGTGAAGGTAAGCCGTCAATCGGCAAAAATCCCGGGCGGTGCGGCAACACGCCTTGCCAGTGCCCCTTTCTTGTAGCCCGCAGCTTCTGGATGCAGAAAGTCAGACGACCAAGTCACCGTGTTGAATGATGAAGATGAGATGAACGACATTGGCGGATCCATCCTGGTCTTTTTTCCGCAGAATTTGCTTGCCTGAGCGGCTTCATCAGTGGACGAGGAGAAGACGATGGGGTAGTGATCCAATACGGTACCGCTGCCACAAAAATGGGAGAGGGCGGTCTACAGAAGTCCGCAGATATGGATTCCGCCAGCCACGAGTCAGCGCAAACCCCGCTCCTTCGCTTATCGCCGTCCAAAAAGGTCCAGGACCTCTCAAGCCTGGGCCTTCCTTAGAGCAAGCCTCTGATTCACCCAGCGATGTCATATGCCGCCTTTTTTGCCGTAAAAACGCATAAGTATAGGCAAGAACCAAAATGGTTTAACCACCACCAACAGCTAGTCACATGCAGCGAATGCAATGATTGAAATGGAGGAACACTTGGCCAAAAAAGGGCCAGAACCGACGCCGGGTCCTCCCAACCACTGTCACAAACCCTCTGTCTCCGACTCCTCCGCCACCACCAAGCGTTCCCTCCGCTGCCCATGGTCTCTCCAGAGTCCAATGAACAGGTGATCACCTCCGCTTCAGCCCTCCACCGTCGCCCGAGACCACCAGCACCACCAGACCCATCCAACCCTTCACCTTCCGCAGTTGACGACCTGCACGCCGTACAGCGCCAGTCTATCAGCCAGCCATCTGTCTTCCAGGTATGGAGCAGAAGAAACACTTTAACCCCAAACCATCCCAAAGCCAAAAGCCTGAATTTCGGCATTGCCAGGCTTTAGGCCGTTGGAAATGATTTTGCCTTTTTCCGTCTGGTGGACACAGAAGGGTGTCCGCCCACGTCATGGCCCTACCGCCGCCCTCCAATACCAGATGCCGAGCAGGCATTCTCTGCCAGAAAAGCCGTCCCTGCCCCTGGCCAGCCACGTTGTCCATCTAAAATTTCAAGCGCGTTGTCTGCATCTCTATCCGGAAAAGTCCATCTCACCACCGACACATGGACTTAGTAAGCAACGGCCAAGGCCGCTATAATCACAGTGACAGCTCACTGGGTTGAGCCTTGGTGGATGGTCTCTGGGGGGTGACGGTGGCTCTCAGGCCGGCGCACGCTCTCAAAACACAGGGATGGTGCAGGGCTCTTTCCCCCAAGGTCCTCTGGTGGCATCACGTGCCCAGAGAACACCATGCCGTGTTGAAATTAATCTGCCTTGGAGACCGTCCAAAACACAGTCCCCAGTGAGCTGTGGACGCTCCTAAGCAACGAGACCGAGCGCTGTCTGTGTGACAAGAGAACCCTTGTGGCCAGGCAGGTGGTGTGCGATAAACGGGCCGAAATCTGCTTGCCCCCTTAAGATCGGTAGCTGGAGGCACATCCCTTGCCTGGCACATGTCATGAAACCCTTGTCGTCCAGAAATTTCTAAAGATGCTACCTCGGGCTCTGGACTGCTGCAGAAGAGGCGAGGTCTGAGTTCGCACTTCCGCCGTTTCCGCACCTGCTTCATCCCCCGCCTGCAGCGTTGCAGCGTCAGCTCGGCCTCCCCGTCAACCGTCACATTTTGAAGTGGCAACACGCAGAATTCCACCCTCCACATGCTCCCAGCGCTTGTGGCATGCAGCGCAATGCCATTACGCAGTACGAAGTGAACACTTGGCCAGACAAGCACGGTACGGACCTCGGGGTGTTGAACCACCGAGAGTGGAGGCAGTGAAAGAGCTCTGCACCATCCTTGCCAAGTTTATGAAGAAAGCCACCAAAATGGTCAGTGCGGACACTGCCTTTGTCCAGCAAGAGCATTGTGGTATCTAAGTTCTGGAACGAATCGTTGGAGACAACTCTGAAAAAAACGAGTCCCGCCAGCGACGGAGGAGGAGACGGACACAGATGCGGACTACGGAGCCTTTTCTCCTCCGTCAAATCACAAGGCCCGACAGTTTCACAAATTTTCATCGGTCTTCATTAGCATGGTTTCGGGGTCCAGAGCTAGTGCAAGGTGTCGCATCAGCTCTCAGCGGTCAACTCAACTCCAGGCAAGCCAGGCTGTGTTGAAGCTGTGCCGTAGGGCAGCGGAGGAAGGAGAGGGAGGAGGTATTCCTAGACACCGATGTTAACCGACGTCCCTGCCTGAAAGAGGTTGGCCACTTTGAGGAGGAGATAGGAAGATGAGGAAGTTCATTTTGCTAGTGCCCCTAGACCTCAGAGGCATGGGAAATCCAAGGCTCCATCTCTCCATCGAGTGCTTGGATGCTCATTTCCTCCAACATGATCCTCCGAATTAAGGCCATCAAAATGTACAACAGTTACTGTGGCCCTACCCTCCCTGGATACCCGTACAAAACAAAAATCAGCACACATTCCTTCCACCCACCCAAATAAGATTAAAATGGCAGGAAATGGAGACATTGCTGATTGATACAACTGGAGACATCTGTTGCGTCTGCTTCCAGTTCCCCAAATGTCACGGTGGAACAACATCAGCGACGTGACAGCAGTAGAGTGCCAATAGGCCGTAGCGGCTAGCAGCAGGCAAGGTGTGCAGAAGACTAATGGGTACCTTCTGCAATCTTGTTTTACCACCTCAATCAACGCATGCAATGCAGGGCAGCACTTCCTACACACAGAGATCAGCCTTAAGATCATGGTGCACGACTATCTCTCTCACTCCGATGTTTTTGCATGGTATCCGACCCAATAGACTTCCTGGTATCCAAAATGGACGAATGGCCAGAGCTGGCTCGAAACGCCATAGAGGTTTTGTCCTGCCCAGACAGCCAGCGTCATATCTGAGCGGACCTTTCAAGCACACTGGAGGAGTCATTACAGACAAACGCAATCCGTCTTTCCCACAGATAATGTGGATCGTTTGACTTCATCAAGATGAATCAGTCATGGATCTCTGATGATGTTGTGGGCCCTACAATTGCCGAAGGACACCGATTAGTTTGCGCGGTCAACCTTCACATTCCTTTTCAAACAAAAATGGTCCTCTTGAAAACTTTTTTTTAAAAGATCATATCTTACTGCCAATTTTTTATCTCTTTTCCCAACAGATTCATTTGAACGTTTTGCTGTGAGGAGAGCTGTAAAACGCAAGGTTTCATGACAACACCGTATTCCATTTACTCACTTTATTCTTAAGAAGTTTTTCGCATTGTCAATGTTTTGAGGTCATGATGCTGTGAATACAGCCAATAATCATGGTCCTTTGGAACCGAAATGGTGACCATTCTAAAGTGCATTTCCTCCCTCACAATTTTTAATATGGCTGAGAAGTCATATTTATAATTTTTTTGGGGTCATGTTGCCTGTGAGATACAGCTATAATTATGGTCCTTGAATAGAAAATGTGGCTCTAAGGGCATTTCCTCCCTCACAACCATGTTTAACGAGTGGCTGAGATCATTTTTATAATTTTTTTTTTGGTCATGCTGGCTTTGAAATCAGCAAAATACTACAGATCCTATTATAAAAAAATTGTTGTTTATAACAGACAAATTTGTTCTTCACAATGAAACAAAGTGCTCAAGGGTCATGCTTTGAAATTTTGGGGGCATTTGCTGTGACATGCAGCTATACAACAGGTCCTATTCTAAAAATGTTGTTTACTAACAGACATTTGTTC
This sequence comes from Phyllomedusa bahiana, assembly GCA_025379985.1. Taxonomy (NCBI): domain Eukaryota; kingdom Metazoa; phylum Chordata; class Amphibia; order Anura; family Hylidae; genus Phyllomedusa; species Phyllomedusa bahiana. The sequence goes on from JAODAL010042822.1 coordinate 17,429, forward strand.
TCACAATTGACCAAGTGGCTCAAGGGTCATGCTTTTAATTTTTTGGGCATTTTGCTGTGACATGCAGCTATACTACAGGTCCTATTTCTAAAATGTTGTTCTTTCTAACAGACATTTGTTCTTCACATTGACCAAAGTGGCTCAAGGGTCATGCATGAATTTTGGGGCATTTTGCTGTGACAGCAGCTATACTAACGAGTCCCTATTCTAAAAATGTTGTTTTTCTAACAGACATTTGTGTTCTTCACAATGACCAACAGTGGCTCAAGGGTCATGCTTAGAATTTTGGGGGCATTTTTGCTGTGACATGCAGCTATACTACAGGTCCTATTCTAAAAATGTTGTTTTCAACAGACATTTGTTTTCTTCACAATTGACCAAAGTGGCACAAGGGTCAAGCTTTTGAATTTTTGGGGGCAATTTTGCTGTGGACATGCAACTATACTACAGGTCCTATTCTAAAAATGTTTGTTTCTACAGACATTTTTCTTCACAATTGACCAAAGATGGCTCAAGGTCCATGCTTTGAATTTTTGGGGCATTTTGCCTGTGACATGCAGCTATACTACGGTCCTATTCTAAAATGTTTGTTTTTCTAATACAGACATTTGTTCTTCACTAATTGACATCAGGGCTCAAGGGTCATGCTTTGAATTTTTGGAGGCTATTTTTTGCTGTGACATGCAGCATACTAACAGGTCTATTTTAAAAAATGTTGTTTCTAACAACATTTGTTCTGCACAATTGAAGAGTGCTCAGGGTGATGTGCTTGTCAGAAACAGGAATAGGTAGGACACTGTTAATGGACACAATATTGCAAAAAATGACTTGTTTTTGCAAGACTTAACATAGCTATCAATCCCTGTATGAGACACACACCCAATTAATACAATGAAAAAAAAGAGAAAACAAAGACATGGTGGATACCATCTCTATTTTAAAATGTGTTTCTCTAGAATAAAGTACATAAAAAACTTGCATGTACAAAAAAAGCTGTAAAAAAAAAATTCCTCTGATTGTACACGGAGTACAGGAAAACATGACCAGATGTAGGATTATTCAAGAGAACATGGTGTATGGAAGCACAGACAAGAACAAAGTACAGAGAACCAATTTCCCCATCCAGCACGTTGAGTAAAATGAGAAAAAAATCCAAGAAATAGGGCACCTGTGGTGTAACAGGAGCTAACACCAGAATTTCCAATGACAGCTCAATTGGATCCACACTCATACGGAGGGCAAGCGCTACCCAAGGTAATTTACTGTGTACAGAGGAAGGCTGGAGGTTCTCACACATCCGCTTCCGCACTCTGCTTCAGCACGACATTTTTCGTTGCCTCGCGTCATCAGGGCATTTTAAACCTGCGTGTTAATAGATGACGGACGCCAGCCTGGGCTTTCAAATCACCGCACCCACTGTAACTCCGGCCCCTGGTCATGCTTGTGGCCCAGGACAGGTATAGTCAATTCCAGTTGAAACTAAAATTGGTTTGAACAGACTTCCTTTTTTCCGGCACTTTTTAAAATGTGGGGGTTCTGCCAGGGTTTGGGCTCATGCTGTGGCCCAGGACAGGTATAGTCAATGTTCCATGGAAACTAAAATGGTGGTTTGAAAGACGTCCTTTTTTCCGGCACTTTTAAATGTGGGTGTCATGCAGGTTTTGGAGGCTCATGCTGTGGCCCAGGACAGTAGAGTCAATGTCCAGTGAAACTAAAATTAGGTGGTTGAAAGACTATATCCTTTTTCCGGCACATTTTAAAAATGTGGGGGTCCATGCAGTTTGGCTCATGCTGAGGCCCAGACATGTATAGTCATGTCCAGTGGAAAAAAATGGTGGTTAAAGACTCCTTTTTTCCGGCACTTTTTAAATGTGGGTGGTCATTCAGGTTAGGGGGCGCAAGCTGTGGCCCAGACAGGTATAGTCAATGTCCAGTGAAACTAAAATGGTAGGTTGAAAGACTCCTTTTTCTTTTTCCGCACTTATTTAAATGTGGGGGTCAATGCAGGTTGGGGCTCATGCTTGGCCCAGACAGTTTATAGTCAATGTCCATGAAACTAAAATGGTGGTTGAAAGACTCCAATTTTCCGGCACTATTTAAATGTGGGGGTCAAGCCAGGTTTTGGGGCTCATGCTGTGGCCCAGACAGGTATAGTCAAGCCAGTGAAACAAAATGGTGGTTGAAAGACTCCTTTTATCCGTCCACTTTGTAAAGGAAGGGGTCATGCCAGGTTTGGGGCTATGCTGTGGCCCAGGACAAGGGATTGTCAATGTACAAGATGAAACTAAAAAGGTGGTTGAAAGACTCCTTTTTTCCGGCACTTTTTAAATGTGGGGGTCATGCAGGTTTGGGGCTCATGCTGTGGCCCAGGACAGGATAGTCAATTGCCCAGTGAAACTAAAATGTGGTTGAAAAAGACTCCTTTATCCGGCACTTTTTAAAATGTGGGGGGTCCATGCAGGTTTGGGGCTCATGCTGTGGCCCAGGACAGGTTATAGATCAAAGTCCATAGAAACAAAATGGAGGTTGAAAGACTCCTTTTCCGTCACTTTTTTAAAATGTGGTGGAGTCATGCAGGTTAGGGGCTCATGCTGTGGCCCAGGACAGGTAAAGTCAATGTCCAGTTAAACTAAAATGGTGTTGAAAGACTCCTTTATTTTTCCGGCACATTTATTGTAAATGTGGGGGTCATGCAGGTTTGGGGCTCAAGGTGCTGTGCCCAAGGACAGGTATTAGTCAACAGTCCTGTGAAACTAAAATTGGGTTGAAAGACTCCATTTTCCGTCACCTTTTAAATGTGGTGGTCATGCAGTTGGGGTGCTCAATGCGTGCCCAACAGGGAACAATGTCCAGTGAAACTAAAATGGTGGTTGAAAGACCCTTTTTCCGCACTTTTTTAAATGTGTGGGTCCCATGCAGGTTTGGGGCTCAGGCTGTGCCCAGGACAGGATAGTCAATGTCAGTGAAACTAAAATGGGTGGTTGAAAGACACTTTTTTACCGCACTTTTTAAAGTGTGGGGTCATGCAGGTTTGGGGCTCATGCTGTGGCACAGGACAGTATAGTCAAGTCCAGTGAAACTAAAAATGGTGGATTGAAAGACTCCTTTTTCCCTCTTCCGGCAACTTTATTAAATGTGGGGGTCATCAGGTTTGGGGCTCAGCTGGTGGCCCAGGACAGTATAGTCAATGTCCAGTGAAACTAAAATGGTGTTGAAAGACTCCCTTTTTCTTCCGGCACATTTTAAATGTGGGGTCAATGCAGGTTTGGGGCTCATGCTGTTCGCCCAGGACAGGTATAGTCAATGTCCAGTGAAACTAAAATGGTGTTGAAAGCACCTTTTTCCGGGCACTTTTTAAATGTTGGGAGGTCATGCAGTTTGGGCTCATGCAGTGAGCCCAGGACAGTAATGTTAGGTCAAATGTCCAGTGAAACTAAAATGGTTGGCTTGAAAGACCTCCTTTTTCCGTCACTTACCTACACCATCCTCACCACTATTTTTAATGTGGGGGTCATGCGTTGGGGGGCTCATGCTGTGGCCCAGGACAGTATAGTCATGTCAGTGAAATAAAATGGTGGTTGAAAGACTCATTTTTGCGGCACTTTTTAAATGTGGCGGTCATGCAGTTTGGGGCTCATGCTGCTTCCAAGTGGAAAACAAGGGGGGAAAAAATATTCAATACCCATTCAAGAACATGAATGGGTTCAAATCATACTGCCATTCTGGCACTTTTTTAATTGTGAGTGAATGCAGGTTTAAGGTCACGGCTGTGGTAGCAAGACAGGGATAGTAAATGGTCTGTGACTTTTTTTTCTGTGACTTTTATAACCTTAAGTGTGTTGCCTAAAAGTAGACTACCATTTGAACTGTTGTAGGATTTCAATTTCAGCTTCTCCAGCCTTGTTTTGCGGGTTAATAAAAGGAGTTGTTGCTCTCCTCCCATAACTTAATGGTAATCGCTCGCATAATCGAATGCTCACTACGAAAACCTTATCGAAGCGGCCGACCTACGACTACCGATCGATCTCGATAGCCATATGCAATCTGCTCAACCCAACATATAACAGGATAATGTGATTTTAGCAGCCAATGAGAGTTCCCACACCATCAGTGAAGAAGTTTTTGACACTTCACTATCTCTGGCCCACTGATTGGAAGCCACCAAAAAGTGCAAGGAAGCAGATAAAAAATTGAAACATAAAAATGGCGCATTAAAATGTAAAACACATGACGAGAACTGAACTTTACACGAAACAAGACAAAAAATGTTTGGTTCGCTTTTGAGTTCTAAAAAAAATCAAAGTCGACACTTTAGTGAGGACTTTTTCTCGAATGTTATGATCTCAACACTATTTCCCCTAAAAGTCACAACATATTTTGCAAGAATAAGAGGAACCAGTTTTGAACTGACGGGGTCCTAGTTGAGCAACAATAGTAATTAACCAAAGATTAAAGCCACCTACACTGGCTATGCCCCATGTACAATCGAAAGGGCTCCCAAATAACTCATGGGGCCTCTAGGTTATACCTCTGTCTGCAACAAAGAGACATAAACAAAACTTTTTGTCTGCCATTTATCCATACTTAAAGAAAAAACTTACATGTTCTATTGAATCAACTGCTTTGCTATGGGTAAGCAATTTATTATAGAGCATCTAGGCTTAGTCCTTGTTCTGACACTAGAATCTAAGAAATTATTTTCATTACTTTTCTTATAGAAGATAGTAATTCAATTTTAGTTTTCCCCAAAAAACTTTTGTCAAGACCCAAGAGTTTAAGAGTTGTTGATGATGGATCCATATCTCATGGTAATTATAACCTACCATCATGAGCTGAGATTGTCCCAGCACCTTATAAATCCTCTACCCAGATGCCTTCTTCTCCAACAAAGACTGTTACATCGACGAGCCCCCGTGTTACTGTTCTGGTAAAACTGGAAGGACATTGACAATTCTGTTTGAACTATTATATATGAGGACTATTATTTTTGTCTGAGTATGATATTTAATTTCATTAATAGAATTAAATTCTCCGTAAGAAAAGATTTATATAAACTCAGGATTAGGAAATTCTAATTCCAAATATGATTGGGCAATCACTTATTGCTATTGTTGGTTATTTTAACCTATAATTATATGATCTATAGTTTTTATTTTTCTATTTTCGTCTATTTATTTAAATTTTTTTTCTAAAAATATATTTTACCAAAGAAAGCAAAAAGTTTTCTCCTTGGGATATTATCATAATTATAGAAAATCTATTACATTTGATGTACCGTTAAAATGAACACCTAAATTGTGCCAGTAAAATAGGAATTAAGTTTGGAAATCTTTTTTTACTAGCAAAAAATAAAAAGAATTGTGGCAAAACTAATGTTAGATTTCACTATTTTCTGCAGAAATGATGAAGCGTCTCTAATGAATAGAGAACTGAAGATCAGCCAAACTGAGAATCCATGTGTGGGCAATATTTATACAGTAGCTACAAAGTCCAGCTCAAAGCTTATTATTGTTTCATAATAATTGCAAAAAAAACAAATCATTAATATTTGATTGAAACAATACTTAACATTTAATTTAAATTTGCCATTTTAGTTGAAATACTTCTGGTATGTGATAGTGTTATTATGGTGGATGAGACAAAAGTTTGTAGTTTTATTAATTGAATTCAATCTGTGTCAATTTGCTTTTCAAATTTTTGTGGTAATATATTGTATTTATTTTAGACTAACATTATAGTTGAAAAATGTGTTAAGCCCTTAAGATCTAAGCGTGTTTTGGACTTAAGGACCGAGCCCTTTATTTAAAATCGACATTTGTCACTTTAATCGGAAATAACTTTAAATGGTTCAGCCTCTTCATGAGAATTTGAAGTGATTGTTTTTCACATTGTGCTTTAAGTTAATAATTAATTTTGGTCAAAACAATCCTTGTTGATTTGTGCAAAAAATTTGATAATGAAGAAAAATTTTCCATTTTCAAAGTGTAAACATTTCTGCGTGTAAGACAGATAGTAATACCCAGCAAATTAGTAAATTATGAACATCATAATCCTTAAAGGTTGGCATAATTTTTATAAACGAATCATTTATTTATAGGCCAAAGGCAGCTCTTACATTTTGTAGCAAATTTTACAATTTTCAAGAAATTTGTCAAACAATTTTTTTTAAGGACCCGACCTAGAATAGCTGACGTGACTATTCGGGGATAGCAAGTATCGCCCCTCCCCTGACTCCAACTACGAACCCGCATCCCTCAAGGTAAACAATAGAACACAACTATACGAACGGTTTATATTTTTTAATAATATTACCCATTAGAATGTTTCACACGAACATTAAAGCAAAGAGAGGATATGAGACATACAAAGTATCCCTATATTATACTGTGGATTTTTTATTTATATCCATTATTTACTAGAGCAACAGAACAATGGTCAGAGGAAAATGAGCGAAACAAATCTTGAACCCCCTTCTATAATCTGTATTTTTAGAGTTAACCAACCAGGTTGCCATTGCGTGCACTTAATTGACACAACCACAAGCCCTCAGAATTGGAAAGAGCACCTCCCTACTTTGGGGTCACATATTCATTAGGCATTATTATAGCAACTATTACAGGTTTGCGTGTGTACCCTAAGGTGCTAAAACTTAATACACACCCCCAACATGGCATTTGGGAAATTACACCAATTAAAGAATATATCCAGGGGTGTAGAGATTATATCGACCCCACAGGTGTTAGACAAATTTTTTTCCAATAAAATGCAGTTTTAACTGAAAATGTTTAATTTTTGCAAGGAATCCTGGGAAAAGAGCACCGCAAAATTTTCACACAATTTCCCACCAAGTTAGGCAAAACCCTATATTTGGCGTAAAACTGCATGTTTGTGGCACATGGCAGGGTGTACAAGGGAGGGAGTGCTCTTTGGCTTTTGAAACACAGATTTTGGTGGATGCAATGTCGCATTTACAAAGCCCCCAAAGTACCAGAACAGGTGAAACCTTCAGAGACTAGGTTGTACTGTGGCCAATTAATGCTTAACTTTTACACAATAGAAATGGGTTTGTAAAAAAAAATCTGTCTTTATCTTGTCATAGTCTGACAGCCATAACTTTTTTATTTCTCTGTATACGGAGTTGATTAAGGGCTTGTTTTTTTGCGAGATGAGTTGATGTGTTTTTTTTTTCTTATTCAAAACAGTTTATTGAGTAAACAGTAGGTAACATAAGAGCACAGATATATAAAATATTCAATAGCGAACACACATCACAATATTCCAAATAACGTCTGTACACACGTCAAAAAGAATGGCATGGTGCCACAAGGAATAAACATTTCATCATTTACAACAATAAGCTTTACTGCCTGCTTTAGCGATCAGAAAATAATAAGGAAATACAGTGTTGTTCTAAATCCGTTATAAAACACCCGAGGACAAGATTATGTAATGTCCGAATTTAGAAGCCTGACATAGGATATTGGTATCCATCCGAGTGTTCAGCAACATGCCATCTAGACCTTGGAACTGTCAACCAAATTGTTTAACAACCTAACTCGTTGAGTTGATGTTTTTATTGATACCATTATAAGGTTCATATGATGCTTTGATCTCTTTTTATCAAGGTTTTTAGGAAGCATAATGAAACAAGATACAGCAAATCTTGAAACTTTTTTATTTTTTACAATCGGTCATCATGTGTAATAAAGGACATGGTAGCTTTAACTCAGCAGGTCAATATGATTACAGTATACACAATATAAATTTTTTTAAGTTTTACTGCTTTTTTAAAACACAAATACAAAATCCTTTTTTATTTAAAAAAGAAAAACACATTTTTGCATGCCATAGTCTGATAACCCATAACTATTTATTTACTGTGTACAGAGCTGAGTATGAGCCTTTGTTTTTCCCGGTTGAAGTAGGTATAATATTTAGGAGACAAAATTAACTTTTTGATGCACCTTTTGAATCCGTTTTGGGAGCAGGATGAAGAAAAAGTTACAATCCTGATAGCGTGTTTTTTTATTTTTTTTACGGCGCTCACCAAGCCCCAGTAAAGCTTAACATGTAGATTTTTTTCTGTTGCTGGAAGATACCCTTTGGCGATATCCAAATATATATTTAGTTTTTCTTTAATGTTTGTAGCAGTTTAAAAAAAAAAAAAAAGATTTTATTGGGTAAAACAAAATTTATGTCCCACTCTTCTGATAAACTTCTGTTATTTTTCACATAAACAGGCTTGTGTGAAGGGCTTTTTATTTGCCAGGACAAACGAAGTTTTCTTTGGTACCACACTTTGGCGTTTATAAGACATCTGATCTCATCTTTATTCCATTTTATGTGCAAGCAGGATGAAAAGAAAAAAATGCAATTCTGACTTTTTTAAATTATTTTTTATGGTCGTTCACCATACAGGTAAAATAATATGACTTATATGTAGAATGATTTATAGGATAGGTTGTTAACAACACAAATCTGTGTACTTTTTTTTTTCTTAGATTGATCAGGTATTTTGTAAGATGGTAAAGGGCGGTGTGCATGTTTACGTATTATTTAATTTTTTTTTACACTTTACATCTTAATTTTTAACATTTATTTTCACTTGTCCCACTATGGGAACTGTACTCATGATCATTAGATCAACTGGTTTAACACAGGTATAATACATAGCAGCAAGTCCTATGCTGCAAATGATATTATACCAACTGAGCCTGACAGGATTGCGTCCTAGACCAACCCAAGGCCATTGCTGAACCCCCGGTTATTCATGACACCCATCGCGGAACCCCGCACTCCATCGTTGCTGGGACAATACCGATTGAGGCCAAAAAACAAAAAAAAAGTGGGAGACATCTCCCTCTCTCATGTCGTGATAATTAGCATTCCCACGATCCGCTATAGATCACGGCAGCCAAGGGATTAAACCACTGGGAACAGAGTTATCCCCATCTTCAGATGGCAACTGCAGGAGCCGGCTGTCCAATCACACACCGTGATGCCTCTCAATCAGCAACCTTGCTGGCACAGCTTTTGTTCCGCACGATTTGAACATGATGTTCTGTACATCATGCTGTTCACTTAACATTGCCACAGCACTATGATTGTTCAGGAATGTCAATGTGTGGGATCACAAAGGGTAAAGGGGTTATATACTGGCTAAAAACTTGATAACCAATCCTTAAGATAGGTCATCAGTAAACAGTTTGGAAATGGTCAGTGATTTTACATGATTAGTTTCCCGATACTTTTTTTTATGATATTTAACATATTTTGTGCTGAAATCTTCGATATATTGAGTAGTTTTTTTTTATCCTAGAATAAGAATGAAATACTCATAAACAATGAAACATCTCTAGAAATATTTTTACATTTTGCCATTTCTGTAGATACAACAGAATGATTCCAGTCATCACCACTATCTTTTCTCATCCTACCTATTTGGCGCAGTTCTCATCCAATCTTCCATCGATCACAGTCAAATGTCTGGATAGCTCAGTACAAAAACCAATAGTATCTCTTCATCTGTCATTTGTCCATTGTAGACATAATTTTATACATCGTCACGTATCCCAAGATACAGCACATGATATTGTTCCGGAAATCACATTGTTTCAATTCTCACAAAGATACACTCTGATTACTGTTTTTAATATGACAGTGGCAACAGCAAGGACACACTACAATTCATAAGGCTTGTGATCGATATGTCGCAATCTGTAACCCTTACATTACCATCGTATCCTGATCAGAAATAGTATCCGGATCCACTTGGGATTTGGCAGCCGCCTTCCAACACTTCTTACGGTGTTTTTAACCTCAGCATTTTATACATGTCCTCCTGTCAGTCCCACCGTCATATTCCACCAGTTCCACTGTGATGCCAAGTCCTAACAAAGACCACGTGCACAACCTCACCAATGTTTCTTAGATAGCAGTCATTGGAGTTTGTGATTTTTGCATTTCTTTCCTTGTATTTGCATGGTTATTTCTTAATGACACTATTTTCTCAGTCACTTCAAGATGAAGACAAAGGAAAGTAGAAAGAAACGCCTTCTTCCACCTGCTCGTTCCCACGTCACCGTTGTCTGTATTTACTATGGAGCAGGTAAAATTTTCGTTTCTGACACCACTTACTCTGATAGTTTCAGGATTATTGCCTTAAATGCAGTCTATAAACAGACTATCATCCCCATGATAAATCCCATTCATCTACAGTCTACAGAATTCCAATTGAGAGCTGCATTGCTGGGGTTATTGAAAAAAATGGAGTATTCTATGACCATGGAGGAAACTGAAATACAAACACAAAGGAAATTAGAAAGGTCAGAACATTCCTTCAAATAACTATAACCATTTTTTGTGTAGATTAAGACTGAAGAATTACCAGACCATTAATAAGACTAAAGATCTTAAAAAAGGTTTTATCCAGGACATTTATAAAAATTTCCTACCACCTCCCCCTGGGCTAAAAATAAAAACTAAACCCATACTTACCTCTCCCCATCACAACCGTTTCTAGCACTGCCCGATGCACCAACTATCCTCATATCCCTGGGCCTCAAAAGATGACATCATGCTCATAGATCACATGATGCTCCAACCAATCCTGAAACCTCTGTGGTCACATGGTGTGTGCATGCCGGCATGTAGACTGGTAGCGCCAGTGACTGGTTGCAGGATCCTGTGATCCATGAATATGACGCCCATCAGTGATTAACCTGGGTGCAGCAACAATTGGAGCTCAGGCAGTCCTGGAATGGTGGTGATGGGAAATGTAAGTATTGGTTAGTTTTCTATCTTAACACAGTGGAAGGTGGCAGGGAGATTTTTTAAACCACTTTAATATTTGACCCCTTCTTCCTTTTTATGATCTCAGCTTACTGGCGGAGCTTACCATGAAGTAACAAGCAAAAATCACATAACATTTGTGGTGTTTCTATAGTGTAATATGCTGGGACAAAATATAAATACGTAAATTTGTTTTTGTACACCAGGACCTGTAGCCCCAGACTGTATACAATCATAATGTATAGCATTTTTTATTCCCTTGTACACTCCATAATATGTTCAATGGTGTCATTTAAAGAACTTCTTCTCCTGCAAAAAAAAACAAGCCCTTATACGGAAAAGTTTAAGTTGTGGCTTTTGAAAGGTGGGAAGAAAAAAACAAACGTGACTGTTACAGCTGTTCCTGTTCAGGACTCAGCGTGCTCCTCTGCCTGCAAAGGATGGCAGAGACTGTGCTTTTGGCACATGATTTTGTGCCTGAGATGTATGTGTTCTTAGTGTCAGTTTGAACTCTACCTGATCCCAGCACTTCCTGTGTGGTGATTGACAGATTTTCACTACACCCATCTGGCTGCTTCTGCCAGTCCTAGTTCTGGGCTGCAGATGGTTTTGGATGACTGGTGATTGATAGTGGCCTTCGCCACTCATCTTCTTTCCCTGCTAGTTTGGATTCTGTGTGGTCTGGATGTCAGAAGGCCAATCATGTTCTGGACTGGAACTCTGACCTCCCATCCCATACCACTTATGCTCTAGGTTATTGCACATTTGATAGTCCTCTCTTGTGGATTTTATCGTGGCAGGTTTATTAACTGGAATTGTTTTTCTTGGAATTTTGATCTTTTTTCCAGCCTTTTTGACCTCCGTCTTTTGCCTACTGTCTCAGTAACTTTTTGCTATCTCTGGTTTGAGCCATTTCTGCCCGACATTCCTATATTGTGTCTGTCTTGTTCTGTAAGCCACTGATATTAGCAAAGGGAATGTCCCCCGGTTGTCACCGACCTCTTAGGGTTGGGCTGGCAAGTGGGCAGGGGCAGCTTTGGGGTGCATAGAGCTAGGGTTCACTGTCTGTTTTTTCCTCTAGCCCTATCCTGGTCCCAGGCTCCTAACATTATCACAAGCCCTAAAAAAATTCCCTCTGCCATCCGGATTAGCATGACTACTACTCAGGAACTTGTTAATTGGATGGAGGGTCTGGCTAACCTGGTATCTAACCTGGCAAATCAGGTACATTTCCTCACTCAGCAACAAGCTGGTGCTGCTTTTGCACCCCCAGTGGTAGCCCCTATCCCACAGCCAGCTGTCATCAGGGAGCCAAAATTGCTTTTCCTGGACCGTTTTTCGGGGAAATGCAAAAGGTTTGAAACTTTTTGGCAGTCATATAAGCTGTACATCTGGGTTAACCCACTTGCCTCTGAGGCCCAAATGGAGGGTGTAGTGGTCTCCCTTTTACAGAGTGATTCTCAGGAATAAGCCTTCAAACTTCCCCCACCATTCCAGAGTGGAGCTCTCTGGACTGATTTTTTTCAGTCCTTGGGGCTCATGTATTATGAGCCAGGTCACGCATCACTTGCAGAAACTTAGATCTTGAATATACATAAGGGAAAAAGATCGTTTGAGGAATACCGTACTGAGTTCAACAAGTGTTTCATGATGGCTGGATGATGTGACTCAGTTTTTAAAGCCCTGTTAAGACATGGTCTATCTGATGCCTTCAGAGACATCTGGGTCTGCTTCCACAACCCCAGTACATTAGAGTAGGCTATGGCTCTCACAATCCGCATCGGCAGCAGGCTCTGGGAGAAGAGAAATTAAATGTAAGAATCCAACCATGCTTCCATGTTTTCTCTGTCTTCTTCTTCCTCCCCCTAAAAATCTGTCTCTTTCCCTTCATCCCCGAGAGAGGAGCCCATGCAACTTGGATTCATGGACATTAAAACAAGGAGAAAGTACCACATCAAAAACGCTGTGTCTGTACTGTGGCAAATCTGGTCATTTTCTTCGGAACTGCCCATTCAATCCCAGGACCCAAAAGGAAAAACTCCAGTGCCTGAATGTTAGTCGGAGGAGCCATTCAGGCAGCCAGGTATCTTCCAAGTGTATTTCTAAAGTATATTTGCCGGTGTCCTTGTTTTTTGATCTAACCTGTAATCTAAGTCAAGTGCCTTGTTTGATTCTGGGGCAGTTGCCAACTTTGTGGAACTTGCTTTTGTGTCAGCCTCGGGCCTGGATTAAGTGAATCTGGATCATTCTTTTTCCATCACAGGGGCTGATTTTATTTTGTTGGCAGGAGGAAGGATCCACTTTAAACCCCAGTAATAGCAGCAATGACCAAACTAATGTAAACTTTCACTTCTTTAATCATTTAGCGATATAAAAACAGACAACAGTCTTAAAATATAGAAGGAAGGTGCAATACTTATCACGCATGAGCGTAGTCTATACTTCAACAAAATAGCATAGAGGATAGCCGGAGAGCAAGAGCCGCCCGCACACCAATGCGACATTTCGAAGACTGAGCTTCTTTTTCAAGCATGCGCAGTAAGATAAGTATATACGCCTTTAATATACCCTTCCGTTAACACAGACACACACATTATAAAAACACTTTCATTTCTAATTTTTCATTTAATCCTTTTGGACTAAGCATCTAAGGTTATTATCCAAAATATTTCTCTCTTAATTAGATATTCACTAGTTGTTACATATGTTTGTAATTTAACCCTTTCCAGTACGCACCATTTTAATTCTGATACACTATGCTGGGCTTCGAAAAAATGACGGGCTACCGTATTTTCCTCAAATCTATTCTTCTCACTATTCTGTGGATCTTTATATTCTTCTAAGTTATAACCTGTTTTTTCTTTCTTTTTTTTAATAGCTGATCTGTGCTCATTGAGCCGTATTCTAACTTGCCGACAAACATGCTGTAATGATCAAAAAGGTTATTAACAAATATTGGGATTTGAGGAAATATGACCCGCAGTATGGCAGTTTATTTAAAGAGCAACCCTTGTTCATATACCGAAAAGGTCGAACGTTAGGGCAGCATTTTATACATTCAGATATAAAGAAAGGAAGTCAAACTAAACAGATGAGATTACATACTGAAAAAAGAGGTACATTTCCATGTTTGAACTGCCACAACTGTAATAGCATTATCAAGGGTTCTGAAATTAACCATCCAACTCAAGGTTTTCCCATTTAAATACGAGAATATCATACATGCCTAAGTAACTCTGTTATATACTTATTGAAGTGCCCTTGTGGCAAACCCTATGTTGGTCAGACTAGTAGGCAAGTTAGAATACGGCTCAATGAGCACAGATCAGCTATTAGACTTTATAAACAAAAGAAAGAAAAAACAGGGTATAACCAAGAAGAATATAAAGATCCACAGAATAGTGAGAAGAATAGATTTGAGGAAAATATGGTAGCCCGTAATTTTTTCGAAGCCCAGCATGGTGTATTAAAATGGTGTGTACTAGAAAGGGTTAAATTACAAACAAATGTAACAACTAGTGAATATCTAATTAAGAGAGAAATATTTTGGATAATAAGCTTAGATGCTCTAAATGCCCCGCCATTTGTGATATTTTGGGTCTCCCTTGGTTACGTAATTATTATTTTGCCTTGGACTGGAGTAAAGGGGAATTGGGTAAATGGGGCCTCAAATGCTCCTTCCACTGTGTTCCTCTGCAGTTATCTGAGTGCCTTATCCAAAATGTGAATGCTGACGCGTTGTCCCAAAGTTTTTATACTAGCAATACTTCCAAAGCTGTCACTGAGAAAATGTTTTCCCTCAGGTATGCAATTGCGGTTATTACTCATGATCTTGCTCCCTCTATTGCCAATTCCCAAGATCAGGCTACTAGCAAATGTGGATAGATTGTTTGCATCCCCCAATCTTCACCTCCGAGTGCTTGAGGAGATTCAGTGCTCTGCATTAGCAGGGCATCCCGGTATTGCTAATACTAAGTATCTGTTGGCAAGGTCTTACTGGTAGCCTTCTTGGTCTCCGGATGTTCATGAATTTTTGTCGGCCTGTGAGGTATGTTCCAAGATGAAGGTGCCCATGGCCTTGTCCATCCACATCCTCTTCCCAAAAAACTATGTTAGGAGCCCCCGGAGCATATGAACAGAACAGGTTAAACACAGTGTGAGCCCTGCTGCTAGGCCACCAAATCTTGTTCTGCCTACTTGCCTGCCCGACCCTAGGTAGTCGGCCTGCCAGACCTTCCTATAATGTGTTAGTCTGTCTTGTTCTGTAAGCTACTTTTTCCAGCAAAGCGACTGTTGCCCAGTTGTCGCCAGCCACTTAGGGCGCGTCCCCACGGCACAGGACAAATACCGGTCGGTTTGACCGACCGGTACTTGAACTGTTTTCAGGCCATGCACATGGCCACATTGGGATGGTTTTTCTCCGCGATTAACTGCCGGGCGGAAAACCCGTGCAGTGGGGACCGCTGCGTGGGTTTTCCATAGCGGCCCATGTAAAAGTTTGTCAGCCTGTTTGCAGACGGTTTTCAAAATCGAAAACCATCTTTAAAACCGGCTGCAAACCTGTGCTGTGGGGACAAGGCCTTACGCTCAGGCCAAGAAGTAGGCAAGGACAACTTTGGGGGGCCTAGCACTAGGGCTCACACTGTTTTTCCTGTCTCTCTATCCGTCTAAAAATGACGTTAACAAAATTTGCTGATGTGTGAAGGGGTTAATATAGTATTGGCAGTACCGTGCATCACATGAGAAGTTATGGTAGGAGCAGGACAGTTGTTCTTACCTCCACATTAAAGATCTTTTATTAACAGGTTCGGACTGGCCCATATGGAAACAGAGGAAACCCTGTTTGGCCCCTGAGCATGGTAGACCTGAAGTTGTTTTTTAACTGCATACACATCCTCAGAAGAGGCAAAAAAGCAGAGAAAAAGAGGCAAAAAGCAAAATGCAGAGTATAGGAGGCATGTACAGTCATTTACCGTGGCTGTAGGGTCGGCCCCTGAAATAAACTCCACC
The DNA here is from genome assembly GCA_025379985.1 of Phyllomedusa bahiana. Classification (NCBI taxonomy): domain Eukaryota; kingdom Metazoa; phylum Chordata; class Amphibia; order Anura; family Hylidae; genus Phyllomedusa; species Phyllomedusa bahiana. Next base: position 33,230 of record JAODAL010042822.1, read on the forward strand.
GGTGGACCCAGAAAGAGTTCAACTGGTGGGTCCCTAGAATTAGCTCCACCTGTGAGCCCTTGAAACACCGGTCTGACATTGTTGATTAAGATTTAATAATCTTTACATGGAGACATACATTCAGGGGTACCCACTGCTTTATAATGTGTATGGGTGTGTTGATTTCCCTTACACACTGGTCCAACTAGGAAAATACAAAAATGATGGTAACATCCCTTCAAATTCTACATTTTTTGGATGGTTTAATCATGTAGATGAATAGAGGACGTCTTCATCTTTTTTGAATGTGTGCCTGAAATATGTATTTGACAACCATTTTCTACCAATTCCACAAGGTTTTAGCCCCACCCGGGGAATGCCCCATATCTGCCTGGGAAGACCATTTTTTTGGGAGGAGGATAGCATAAACCCTTTCCATTCTGTGATCATGTTTCCAGGAGTCTATCGGAAAAGACAAGAGGGTTGGCCTAAAATGATCCACAAATGCGTAATTGATGGCAACTTTGCCATAAAACAATAAAACAAGCAATAAAACAATAAAACAAAGTGCAACAAAAAAATCAAGATTTGTGGATTAATATCATCCTTAGAATCCGGGGGCCTGAAGCATTTGTGATACAAAATAAACTCAACCCCTTACGTTCTAATAAATTGCAAAAACAACACTTACTGTAGAGCCTTTGTATGACACCTGTCTGGCAGTAAGACTGTCTTTGTTGCCCATAGTAACCAATCAGAGCTCATAGCAACCAATCAGAGCCAACAGCCACAAGCCCATAGCAACTAATCAGAAACAAGCAACCACCAAGAACATAGCAGCCAAACAAGCCCATATAACTAATCAGAGCACATAGCAACTTTTGAGAGAACATAGCAGCCAATCAGAGCCCATAGTAACTAATCAGAGCCCATATCAACCAATTATAGCCGATAGCAACCCATAGCATTCCTATCACTTCTCTATCTATGAGCCAACCCAAAACAGATATTTTCATTCTGTTTGTGGTACTATTATAGCTCCTAAGCTGCAGGTCCACTGTATTGTGATTGAACTAGACTCTGATCGGTCCTTCACTCCCTATATTCAATTGATTGCTCGTGTCACCTACACCTCAAAACATCTCCAAAGTCCGTCCTCTTTTCACTGTGGAAACAGCAAAAGCTGTTATTGTCGCCCTTATTCTTTCCCGTCTTGACTACTGTAATCCC
>JAODAL010042823.1:0-34437 GCA_025379985.1 Phyllomedusa bahiana
GGAGCCGGGTTTCTGGGGGTTAATCTGATTCTGATCTGACCTTCACCCCCTATACCCAATCCCTTGCCCGCTCCTGCCACCTGCACCTCAAGAACATCTCCAGAATCCGTCCTTTTCTCACTATGGAAACAACTCAAACTCTCATTGTCGCTCTTATTCTTTCTCGTCTTGATTACTGTAACTCCCTACTTGTCGGTCTCCCTCTCTGTAAACTCTCCCCTCTTCAATCTGTCCTGTATGCAGCAGCCAGGCTTGTCTTTCTTTCCAGCCGCTATATTGTTGCCTCTACCCTGTGTCACTCGCTGGACTGGTTGCCCATCCAGTACAGAATACAACATAAACTCCTCACTCTCACCCATAAAGCTCTCCACACTGCTGCTCCTCCTTACATCTCCTCCTTCATCTCTGTCTACTACCCTACCCGGTCTCTCCGCTCTGCTACTGATCTAAGATTACACACCTCACTCATCTGAACCTCCTATGCCCGTCTCCAAGATTTTGCAGGAATTGCACTGCTTCTCTGGAACTTGTTACCCCATGTGATCAGGCATACTCATAACCCTCACAGTTTTAAGTGTGCTCTGAAAACTCATCTTCTTAGACAAGCCTACAAAGATCCCTAACTGTTATCCGCCCAAATTCTGTCACACATTCATCACTTCCTGCACTTTGGCACCCACGGGTACTTATCTGTATATTGATGTACGGTCTGAGTGGCAGGTTCATCCATTTTTATGTATACTACCCCATATTTATGTAACATGGCTGGTCCATTGTAAACCAAGCACATCTCACCCTTTGTTTCACCCATACACCCCAATAGATTGTAAGCTCTTGCGAGCAGGGCCCTCACACCTCATGTCTCATTTGTAATTAGCTTTTTAAAATGTAATGTCTGGTTTGTCTGTGCTTATACCCTCTATATTGTAAAGTGCTGCGAAATATGTTGGCGCTATATAAATAAAGATTATTATTATTATTATTATTAGAGGCAGGAAGTTCCTTACGTCCCTGGGGGTGGTGTGCCATTGACAAGGTAATTAGGCCCTATGCCTTTAAATCTCAGAGAACCGGTGCACGTGCGCCCTAAAGGGGATGTGCATGCATGCCGGTAACAAGCAGGAGCCAGGAGTGGAGCAGCAGCATGGAGAGATGAGTAGACATCGAAAAGGGGATAGAAGGCAGTAATGCCGACAGGAGGCATGCACACGGTCTGAGTGTGCATAGTGACAAACCTTTACAAATAAAAGATGAATAATGTGCAAAGTATTATGTCAAACTGGTGGTCATAAAGATTACATATAGTTTTCTTCCTCCTGCAATAGCCAGGATGACTCTGATCCCAGCAGCCTAATCTCTTAGATGCCACCAAGGTTAATAGGGAGTGTTCTATTCAAGCAGACAGATATTGGAAAGGTGTTTCCTCAGTTTATCATGCCCCGTAACTTGATCGCTAAGGATTGCAATTACAGCCAAGGGCAAAATGAAACCTCTCAGGTCTGCCATCTCTGACTGTTAGCATTAAATATAATACACTACAATACAGAAACATTGTATTGAATGTTGGGACTCTTCCATAGACATGAAAGGGAGTTCTGAGAATAAAAAATGTAATAAACCAGACTATGAATTTATTACAAAATATAACCAGCATGGTTGATTGCAAACAAAAAAAGAAAAAGGCAAAACTGCAGTTATTCACTCGCCCCTCTTCCCAAAAAATGAAATAAAAATTGACAAAAGCAATTTGTACTCTAAAACGCTGCTGGTAAAAAGTACATGTCTTCCAACAAAAAAAATCCTCAAACAGCTCCATCTATAAAAAATAAAAGTTATGGGTGTCGGAATAAGGCTAAGTCCAACAGCATTTTAAAATTGCTGGACAAAGGCAGGACCGTGTTTTTTGGTGCAGATTTGTACAAAGGCCGCGGTCAGTTTTCGGATTTGCAGAACGAAATTCGAAGGAATATACAATATGTTGCAAATTCCGGCAGATTTTAAACCTAATGGTAAAAAATCCGTGCTGTATAGACTGCAGCATAGATTTTTAATTGTTGTCTGTGCAGCACAGTGTACCGTCAGTTTTTAGCAGATTTAAAATCCAGAATCCACCGAAAATCAGACGGCATTCCTGTGCTGTGTAGACATAGCCTAAGACAAAAAAAAAGAATTTTGTTTAGAAAAATGTTTTCTGGTACTCCCACTTTAAAAGATGAGAGATGCCTGTAATTTATATCATAGGTAGACCTCAACTATGAGAGACAAAATGAGAAAACAAATCCCAAAAAATCACATTGTCTGATTTGGACAGAATGTATTTGAAAATTATGGTGGAAAATAAGTATTTGGTCACCTACAAACAAGAAAGATTTCTGGCTCTCACAGACCTATAACTTCTTCTTTAAGAGGCTCCTCTGTCCTCCACTCATTACCTGTAGTAATGGCACCTGTTTGAACTTGTTATCAGCATAAAAGACACCTGTCCACAACCTCAAACAGTCACACTCCAAACTCCACTATGGGGAAGACCAAATTGCTGTCAAAGACACCAAAAACAAAAGTGTAGCCTTGCACCAGGCTGGGAAGACTTAATCTGCAATAGGCAAGCAGCTTGGTGTGAAGAAATCAACTGTGGGAGCAATAATTAGAAAATGGAAGACATACAAGATCACTGATAATCTCCCTCCACGCAAGCTCTCACCCCATGGGGTCAAAATGATCAGAAGAATGGTGAGCAAAAATCCCAGAACCACACGGGGGACATAGTGAATAACCCAATGAATGACTCAGAGAGCTGGGACCAACATAACAAAGGCTACCATCAATAACATACTATGCCGCCAGGGACTCAGATCCTGCAGTGCCAGTACATGTCCGGGCCCGTCTGAAGTTTGCTAGAGACCATTTGGATGATCCAGAAGAGTATTGGGAGAATTTCATATGGTCAGATGAAACCAAAGTAGAATTGTTTGGTAGAAACACAACTCGTCGTGTTTGGAGTAGAGAGAATGCGGAGTTGCATCCAAAGAATACCATACCTACTGTGAAGCATGGGGGTGGCAACATCATGCTTTTGGGCTGTTTCTCTGCAGAGAGACCAGGACGACTGATCCATGTACATGAAAGAATGAATGTGGCCATGTATCGTGATATTTGGAGTGCAAATTTTCTTCCACCAGCAAGGGCATTGAAGATGAAACGTCGCTGGGTCTTTCAGCATTACAATGATCCGAGGTACACCGCCAGGGCAGCAAAGTAGTGGCTTCGCAAGAAGCATTTCAAGGTCCTGGAGTGGCATAGATCTCAAGCCCATAAAAACCTTTGGAGGGAGTTGAAAGTCCATGTTGTCCAGCGACAGCCCAAAACATCACTGCTGTAAAGGAGATTTGCATGGAGAAATGGGCCAACGTACCAGCAACAGTGTGTGCCAACCTTGTGAAGACTTACAGAAAATGTTTGACCTCTGTCATTTCCAACAAAGGATATATAACAAAGTATTGAGATGAACTTTTGTTATTGACCAAATGCTTATTTATCACCATAATTTGCAAATAAATTCTTTCCAGATCAGACAATGTGGTTTTCAGGATTAGTTTTCTCATTTTGTCTCTCATAGTTGACGTCTACCTATGATGTCAATTACAGGCCTCTCTAATCTTTAAAAGTGGGAGAACTTGCACAAATGGTGGCTGAGTAAATACTTTTTTTTCCCACTGTACAATGTCTCTTTGTGCCTGTAAAGTAGCTTACTTTCTACTTAGTTTCCATCCATGCGGATAGTTTTTATAGTCTGTTGTTTTTAACAGTGATTTTGTTTTTTTAATCATTTTGAAAAACGACTGTAAACCATCCCCATAGACCTCAATAGAAAATCAGACCTGGAGTCTACATGACACTGATTTTTTCAGGTCTGATTTCAAAACAGATGGTTTTGCAAAAAACTTGGAACATGCACATTCTACGTCTACACGGCAGGGGACAAAATACTTGTCAAGTTACTATTAGAATCCGACAAGTATTTTACACACAGTTTTCGTTTTTTTGTCAGATTTCGGCCGTCCCATTCATTTGAACTGTACTATTATCCGTCTTTTTCAAGTGAAACATGGCAGATTATAGAACTTATTCTAAATCAGACTACAGCTCGTTTTTTCTATTGAGGTCTATGGGAATGATTTACAGTTGGATTTTTGTGGATTCTAAATAGCAAATCCACTTAACAAACGAGTAAATCAAGCATGTAAATTCCTAGTCCAATTTCCATCTAAAAATTTACTATTGAAGTCATTGGGAACACATAAAAACCGACCAGAAAGGTAGTGAACTGTTTTTGACACTTATTTTTTGCACAGATGTGACCATAAAAAATTCAATAGTGCTCTAGGATGCACTGTAGGTCCCACCCCTAGTGGGTGTGTTATTACTTAAATATATATTTGCATAGCTATACATTTAAATAAGTATGTAAATATATTTATTTATGTATATGTATTTATTTATAAATATCTTTATCTATCTCTATATAAGTTAATTGTTAAAAAAACATATCAACTCAATGTAAATATGTGAGCAATAGATTTTTTTATGTACTGATACACATTTTTTCTATAACATTATTTAACCCATTGCATTTAAGCATTAAAAAATGTAGAAAAATAAAATTGAAGACACAAATAAAAATAATATTTATTTTTTGATAACAAAGGACACATCTGGCTGTGATGTAGCCTAAATGGCCTTTGCAAGCTTAGGGAGTCACTACAGAGTGGAGTATTAAAAATAACATGGTTTCTTGTACCAGTCATGAATGCATTGCACTCAATACATTTTCTGTCACAGTCGACTTAAAAACCATCCAAAAAATGTCTGAAAATCCAGGCCAAAAACAGTGCACAAATCAGTGACAAAAAACGAAAACAGACTAAAAACTCTCAGTTTTTGTGTAAAATCAGTTCAAAAATCAGCTCAAAATCAAAGAGTATTTTGTCCTTTGCCGTGCGGATGTAGCCTTAGTGTGCAACCACATAGCAGTGGTGAAATGCCAGTCGGATTCTGTTGAAAGAATCCATCCAGTATTTTATTGTCTTCTGGAAAGTTCTGGGGGACATTTCTGTCCGCGGTTTGCTGATGCGGCCACCCCTTAACCATTGAACTGTACATACTCCACCTGAAAACCGGGTGGAAGAATGTACATGTACCAAATTTTTAAACGGTTTTCAGATTTAAAATCTGACCACCACAGTCCGAGCTGTGTAGACTATTGCTCGGATTTTCTGTTGAAGTCTTTGGGGATGGTTGACAGTTATATTAAGTGATAATTATATTTTAATAAAGAAAAATCAGAACAGCAATGTTTTTAGTAATAGCCTTTATTTACCTTTGCTTACATGTTTAAAACTAATCAATGAGATGAAAATGCCCCTTTAAAGGGGTTTTACCACGTAGTAATATTGATAAGGGAAGCTTGCAAATTAAATACTTAACATTGTCACCATTCATAATTAATGTTAAAATTATGTACCATTTTTGTTTTAGCTGCTTCCAGAGTGTACAGCTAGTTTCCAGGGGTTATGACCAAGGATGAGAGCTCGTTGCTCGGCATCTCCTAGCTATCCCAGCGTGGATGTGGTTGCATGCTGCTAGGATCATGGACTGATCAATAGTATTGTTTGCTACATTTTAAAATGTTGAAATATGTCTTTACATGGACGTTGTTTGAAGAAATAAATGAAGTAATCAGAGTTTATGTCATCCACTATGTTTTTGAATTGAGATATGCCTATGGGAAAAGGCTTCTGTGGAGACACGAAGCATTAAATATATGTAAATAAGAGGACATTTCAATATATTATACAGTGACGCGAGCTCCTCAGTCCTGGCCGCACATGCTCAGACATCACCACTCCTTTCATGCAGCTACTGTCAGTCTCTTCCCTGCTTAGCAATCACACACACTTACTGCTGAGCAAGTGTTCATCCCCAGGTGCTGTCATTCTACTCCTGTCCTCTGTACTCCTTGGTAATTAGTCAAAAAGTGCAAATAAATAAAAGGAATAAAGAAACCTCAATCAGATATGTGCATTGAGAAAAAAAATCCACATGATTTAAACATAAGACCTCTATGCTGAAAGGGAGATGTGTAAACTACTCAGCTACATTTTAGCTACTCACAGCTCTTTATATAAACAGACCTTTGTTTGTCTAGAGTGTGCACACTATGGGGAAAGATATGATGATAGCAAGCCTGTTGGGTAACCTGATATGCGGTTCAAACTAATCAAACACCTCTCCCTCTTTTTGAAAGCTTAAGCAGGACTAACCAGGCATGAAATGCCTTAGAGGTAAAGGCCCTTTGAAGTTGAAAATGAGCTATGCCATGGATTTACTAAGGCCTTATACAGAAATAAAAGTCCTCCCACAGACTTATAGAACCACGGTATGCAGTACCAATATTATTTCTTTGCGAAAAAGAGAGTAAAGTGGAATCTTCTGAACAAGGGCAGAGAAATTAAATAGCAAAGATTAACGTGCATTAATGACATGTAGTAAATCAGCTCACCAGGTGTATCAGACCCACGTTGGTGTTGGAGGCATGGTGGAGCTCGACCACAGCTCAGCTAAATCGCAGGAGATACTCAAAGAATGTAGAGACCAGCTTCCAATCCAATGGGCAATATTAGAATCCCAAAGAAGGATTTGATCATGTTAAAAAGCAACATATCAGATCCACAATCGACTGGGCGGTAAAGCAATCCAAAAAAGACTAAGTGCATGCTGATGCGTTTCAAATCAAAGGATCCTTATTCATTGCGTGAACAAGGATCCTTTGATCTGAAACGTGTCAGCATGCACTTAGTCTTTTTCTTGTATCACTATGCTGCCCAGTCGATTGTGTATTTGATATGTTGCTTTCTAACATTATCAAATAAATTTTTGTGATTTTAATATTGCCCTCTGGATTGGAAGCTGGTCTCTACATTATTTGAGAATCTCGTACAGAAAATAAATGTTCTGGGTTTGTGTAACCCTTCCCATATATCTAACGAACAAATACCTTCGCTAGACTTACTCTTAAAAATTTTGCCTGTTTTAACTTACATACAACACTCAGTTCACGTTTGTAACAACGAGATAATTCACATTTAAATCCTAGAAGCAAACAAGGATCTTTGGAAGATTAAGTCAAGCATATAAGATCTCTCTAGCTACATTATGTGAATAATAGTTTCTTAAATTTAAAATGAATTAGGATTTAAAATTAGATCGCATTTAAACACTCGATGTTTATAACAAAAGTAAAGTAACAATAAAACCTCCTTTGAAGCGCAAGCATAAAAGAGTGAAATGGCAAGAAGGATAATTTTCCACAGCATTGAGTATTAGTGACGAACACCGTCCCATGAAACAGCTAGGGTTTAATCTGTTCATTCAAAGCCTCAAAGGCATTAAAGTCAACCATTCAGTGTGGCAAATGACTGCATGGATTACAAACCTATATACAAAAAAACTCTGGCCAAGATTATGAATCAAGTCGTATGCAGACAGTATTTCTTAGTTATGCTATAAAGATAGAACATTGATTTCTGAACAACAAGATAATGCCAAAGGATTGTAGCAAAGTTAATTTACTTATTAAATTACTCAGGTTACATTAAGTTGGTGGAATTGGCAGACAGGAAGATATCCTTATTTCAGCTACATATTGGAATCAAAGTGTAAGTATTTATCCAATGTGTGCCCTTATAGAGATCGGTTTTATCAGCCAGGCTGCAAGCATGGGAGTCCTTGCAATCCCAAAAGGTGAGTAAGCAGGCTCAGGAGCGCTTTCAACGCGACCCACTGCAACAAAGGGGATCTGGCGTAGGAAAATGGTTTTTTGAATGCGGTTTGAGAGAGGGGGCCCCCCCAAACAGGAACTCTGGGGTGGAACTGGTCTCACTTATTTGAGAATCTCGTACAGAAAAATAAAGGGTTCATGGTGTTTGGGGTTAAAACCCTTTCCCCATATATCCCAAAAAAAAAACAATTTTTTTTCGCTAGGTTACCTTAAAAATTTTGCCTGTTTCAACTTACATACAACACTCTGTTCACTTTTGTAACAACGAGATAATTCACATTTAAATCCTAGAAGCAAACAAGGATCTTTGGAAGGTTAAGTCAAGCATATAAGATCTCTCTAGTACTTTGGAATAAAAGTTTCTAAATTTAAAATAATTAGGGTTTTTTTTTTTTCGCATTTTAAACATCATGTTTATTTTTCCAAAGTAACAAAACACCTCCTTTCTGAAGCTGCAAGCTATAAAGTGTGAAATGGCATAGAAGGGATTAATTCTTTCACCACACATCATACTGCTGTTTAGTGACACACAGCATCCCAGCTGATCAGCAGCTATGGTGTCTTATCTCTGTTCAGTTCTCAACAGCCTCAAAGGCTTTAAGTCATTTCACACTCTCAGTGTATGGCAAAGACAGCATGGGTCAGTCTTCAAACCTCATATAGAAAAAACTCTGGCGGCAAGATTGATGAATTTCAAGTCTGTTAATGTCAGAAATGTATTTGCTTAGTTATGCTATAAATGTATAGATTTCTAGCAGATTTACAAGAGGGGGTTTTGAATACAAATGGGGTTTTTTTTTTTGTCTTATAAAAGGCTTATTTGCTAGCAATAGTTTAATTTACTTATTGACAAGTTTTCTCATTTCTCATTTTATTTTTTTGATGGTTAAATTTTATTTAATAAAAAAATCAAACGCAATGATTTAATAAAAACCTTTATTTACCTTTGCCTACGTATTTGAATACAAAGTGTATTTGTATTTATTTTTCAATGTGTGTCTTCCCCTGTAAGAAGTGTTTATCGGTTTTTAGTCTTAGCCAGGGTTCTGTCTGAAGCATAGTGGGTTAAGTCCTTGGCCCAATCCCTGAATAGGGTGGGGGATTTATACCTCCTTGGTTCCTCAGTATTTCCTGTGATTTGCTTCTTGTATCCTGGCTGTTATCCCTGTGTGTTTGCTGTTAAATTGAATTTCCTTTGGCTCTGCACTTTGGTTTATATCTCGGATCTTCTCCTGGCTGCTGACTCAGTACTGTTTGATCACTTAGTTTGACCTTGGCTAGTTTGACCTTTGTCCTCGGGGGGGTTGCTCTGTGAAAGATTAGGGTGTCCCTGATATGGGCTTTTTAGAAGCAGTTTACACATAATGCAACTGTATAATGTCACAGCACCCTGTAATGAACTTGGTAGTGGATCCGCTGGACCACCGCAAGCGATGGTGTAAGCCACGCCAGGGAGCGGAATCTAAGTAGGTCCCGGTTTTCACCAGACCCACCGCAAAGCGGGATGGACTTGCTGTGGCGGGAGTTACCGGGTCGCTCCCCCCTGACGTGACTTGCTTGCGGTGGCAGCCAAGGTGAGCGTGGTACAGAATCGTGTGGCGTAGGCGTAGTCAGGGACAGGTGGCAAGGTCGGGGCAGGCGGCAAAGGTTCAGTCGATAAATGTAGGCAGAGGCCAGGAAACACGGCAAGACTGTAAACACTCAGGAACGCTTTCTCTAGGGCTCGGAGGCAACAAATATCCAGCAGGGAAGTGACGTGGGTCCCAAAACTATATAGAGTCAGCGGCCGGCAATTAAACCAAAATTTACACGAACGAGCGCGCGCGCTAGGGGGTGCGTATGCGCATTTCGGCCGACAGGGGAAGAAAAGCAGAACAGGAGCGAGGTCAGGTGAGTGGATGGGACAGGTGCGAGCACGGCCAGCAGCATGGTCCGCGGCGCCACCCGTACCTGCCGGGCGCCAGCAGGGAGGGACACGGGTACGCCCGCAGTCCATGGACCGGGATGCGGCACGACCCGTTACACACCCAAAAATGTGCAACTTTGGATCAGGTGACATCGAATCTGCAGGTACATCATTTTCTCTTGGATAGCAGAATCATACACTTTGTAGTCTATGAAAAATTTGGCAGTCACATGATAATTAGTGCTGCTTTAATTGCTCTCTGGTTTGAGAATGGTGTGGCCAAAGTTGTCACAATATTCAGGTTCAGAGTGTCCTTAAAGTGAATCCTACTAAAGTCTATGGAGAAAAAATTCTGCATGTGCTTTCTGGCCTGTAGAAAGCACCTACAGCAAGTAAATGCCTCAAAATGCCATAAAACCACCATTAGACATCTGAGGCACATCTGGGCCTCTTCTAGGGAATTCCAGGGTCAAGGTTAGAGTTGGTGTTAGTCCACCTCTACACCATCCACAACTGGCACATTCTATAAGGCATGTCCCGGGCGTGACACAAGGAGGAGTAGTACACCAGAGTTGAGAGATCAGAATTGTAGACTGCTCTGACTCAGGCCAGCCAAGAGTCTGCTACCCTTATCCTGTCGGATGTAGGGTAACTACCCAACCAGTGTAACCAAATATAGGTGTCTGATGTTTAGGGAGCAGGATGGAAGGAGCAGGACTCCTCTTTCAACTCAAAGAGCAGAACAGGGGTGAGAAAGGAGAACAAGAAGCCAGTGAGTGGCTGTATGGCCAGTGGTTCAGGCTTTACATGTTTATGTCTTCATCATCCTCCGTGTATGTGGTTAACCATCTCTTTGCATAGTTCAGGGGAGTGTTTAGCTTAAATTAATGACCATCATCTCCTTCACAGGTATGCATAAGGGATGAGATATGAGACAATAGTCAACAATTCAGACTTAACGAGTGTGTGGTCCCCAAGCTGTATGCTGCATTTTCCTTTTTGGGACTATCGTGTGAATACTATACCTACATACTATAACCTATATACCATAAACTATATTTGTTCTACATCTGCATATATATAGTATATAATGTGTGTGTGCATATACAGTATCTCACAAAAGCGAGTACTCCCCTCATATTTTTGTAAATATTGTATTATATCCATTCAGGGGGCAACATTAAAGATATGACACTTTGATACAATGTAAAGTAGTCAGTGTACAGCTTGTATAACAGTGTTTAACACACAGCTAACATTGTCTAAACCACTGGGAGCAAAAGTGGTTACTTATAATGAAAATGGACAAATGTGCCCATAGTGTCAACATTTTGTGGGGTCACCATTATTTTCCAGCACTGCTTTAGCTCCCTTGGGCATGGAGTTCACTAGAGCTTCACAGGTTGTCACTGGAATCCTCTTTCCCTCTTCTATGATGACATCACAGAGCTGGTGGGTGTTAGAGACCTTGCGCTCCTCTCGTTTGGGGATGCCCCACACATGCTCAATAGGGTTAAGGTCTGGAGACAAGCTTAACCAGTCTAGCACCTTTACCCTCGTTTACTTTAGCAAGGCATCTTGGAGCTGTGTTTGGGGTCATTATCATGTTGGAATACTGCACTGTGGCCCAGTTTCCGAAGGGAGGGAATTGTGCTCTGCCTCAGTTTGTCACAGTACATGTTGGCATTCATGGTTCCCTGAAAGAATTTTAGCTCTCCACAGCCGGCAGCAATCATGCATCCCAAACCTTGACAACTCACCACAACCATGACTTTGGGTCTGTACGAAAAGAAACACTTGTATTTGGATCTCACCTGGTTGCCATGACATACGCTTGACACCATCTGAACCAAATACATTTATTTTGGTCTCAGCAGACCACAGGACATGATTACAATTTTCCATGTCCTTATCTGCTTGACTTCAGATCAAACTGTTTGCAGGCTTTCTTGTGCATCATCTTTACAACAGGCTTCCTTTTGGGCCAACATCATGAGACCATGTATATGGAGTTGTGCTGTGTGTAGCTTTGAGGGACTGTAACAAGCGGATTCCTCACCCATGTAAACCTCTGCAGCAATGCTGGCAGCTCTCATATAGTCTATTTTTGAAAAGACAATCTCTGGATATTGATGCTGAGCACATTGACATTATACTTTTGGCGTCGAAATATGTGAGGTCTGTTATGAGTGGAACCCCGGTCATTGTTAATTCCACTGCATGGTTGGGTACTAGTGAGAAGCGAGTACATTGGACTATCGTCATCGGGTCGATAGTCGATTTCGGGGGACATATTAACAAGCGATTTCGATAGTCGATTATAGATTATCGCCGGATGACCTTTAAATAGTCTATGGGGAGGTGGATACACACCTATCTTTCTTACAACCAAACAGGGCTGGATAGAAGCTGGACTATATACATCACATACAGTCAAAGGATTATCCTGCTACATCTTAGGCCAAACAATTAGGTTTTAAAATGCCACAGAAAAAAAAGTCACACTCCAATTCACTATCCCTGTCTTGCACCACAAGCTGCCATTATAACCTGCATTGACCACACGAATTAAAAAGTGCCAGTAGGCAGTATGATTTTGAACCATCATTTTACTTGAACTGGTCATTGAAAATCCACATAGATTATATAACAGGCTGGGAAAAGGAGTCTTTCATCCGCCATTTTAGTTTCAATGGTACATGAACTTATCTGTCCTGGCCGCAAAATGACCATTAAACTGTTGACCCCACAGATTTAAAGTGAAGAAATGGAGTCTTTGAACCACAATTTTAGTTGACTGGGAACAATTGACTATATCTGTCCTGTACCGCAGAATGACCAATTATACGTCTGACCCAATATTAAAAAGTGCCGGATATAGGAGTCTTTGAACTCACATTTTAGTTGAAATGGAAATTCGATACTAATCATCTGTACTGTACTGACAGAATGACAATTAACAACATCGTTGATCCACAGATTAAAAAGTTGCAAGAAAAAGGAGTCATTTCAACCACCATTTTAGTTGGATACATGGGACTAGATCTATCCCGGTCCTGGGCCACAGCATGAGCCCAAACCTGAATGACCACACAGATTTTAAAAGTGACGGGAAAATAGGAGTCTTTGAACCACACATTTTAGTGTGAACTGGACATTGACTCATATCTGTCTCTGTACAGCAGAATGTACCATTACTACCTGTCCTGACCCACAGATTAAAAAGTGTCAAGAAAAAACGAGTCATTGACTGATACCATTTTGTTGAACTGGCAATAGAATATCCATGACTGAGGCCACAGCATGAGCCCCAAACCTGCATGACCCCCACGATTTAAAAAGTGACGGAAATAGGAGTCTTTGAAACACCATTTTAGTTTCACTGGAATTGACTATACCTATCCTGTACATACCAGCAATGACCCATAAACCATGTTTATGACACTCAAAGGATCCTACAAAAGTGCGCAGCTATGATATTTTGTTTCAGTGACTGTCATTTAGTTTATTTTTTTGTAACTGACTTTTGTTTATGAATTGATCTTATCGAAGGTTTTTTTTTGCTTTTACATTATTTTCATTTTGCTTTTTTTTCAAGTGTGATAACATAAACATACACCACTCCCTGCAGTTTTTAAAGTATTTTTTACACATGTATATGATGTTTTAATTTCGTCAGCACAATCCCATAAGTAATAAAATATGTCCTAATCATCACCTCAAAACACTTCTTGTTGAGAGTCATTTGCCCCCACTGGCTTCTGAGAGTCAGCCAATCAATTCAATGGTTTCATTTTCCTGTCACAAATCCTTCTTCAGTGATTATGGACTGTCTTCCATGGAGATCAAATGATGCGACACCATGGTGTGACTTCAGGCCCCCAGAAAATTTTAAGCCTAAATTGTGCAATTTGTGTCAAAGCCCTGGATCCCTTTTTGACACTACTTAACCTCACGTAAATCACCATTTTTCAAAATCTGATTTTTTAGAGAAATTTAGAAGCTCGTCCTATTGCCCATAAATGGATGGGTTTACGTGAGAGCCAGCTGTTGCACATCAGACATTCTGATAAACACGTAGGGTCCAGCTGCCAGGTACCAGACTTACCAGTGGGTGTGGTGAGAGCCACAGAGGCTAGCGCGTGTCATCTCTATTAAAACGCAGGTTCAAGCTGACAGGGCGGAGTTTACTGTGGGTGCCGTGTGGAGCTCAGGCCTGGCGTCCGCTCATCTATTAACTCGGTAAAATTGCCCTTATGAGCAGCAACGAAAACTGTCATGACTGTGAAGCAGCAGTGAGGAAGCGGAAGTGTGAGTTAGCCTCCAGCCTTCAATCAAAGTACAACAGTCTAGACCTGGGTATCGCTGGCCCCTCCATATGAGTGCGGACAATTGAGTACTTCACTGTGGTAATTTGCTGGTCGGTTAAACGTTCCTGTTCCACCCACGGTGCCTTTTACTTTGGCATTCTGTTTCCTAGTTGTACTCAACGTGCTGGAGGAAATGTACTCGGTTCTTTGTCTCGTCCATGCTCAATATCCATGTCCCTTGATTAGAACCTACATCTGGTTAAGTCATCCTGTATCGCTCACGTTGTACAATTCAAAATTTGCTACAGCTATTTTGTAATTTGATGTTTTTAGTAGTTTACTTCTAGAAAAAACACATTTTTAAAATAGGGATGGAATCCCACCGCGATTTGTTTCTCTTTTTTTAATTGTATTAAATGGGTTGTCTCAATACAGCGGATTTGCTAGCTATGTTAAAGATTTGCAATAAACAAGTCATTTGCAATATTTGACCCTTAACAGTGCTCCTACCTTTTCCTGTTTCTGACTCAGCTCTCATCACCCTTGAGCCACTCTTGAACAATTGTGTCAGAAACACAATGTTGTTAGGAAGCAACATTTTTTTTATAATAGGACATGTAGTAGCGATAGTGAAGGTCACAGCCTAAAATGCACCCGAAAAATTCAAAACATGACTCTTGAGCCACTTTTGACAATTGTGAAGAAACAAATGTCGGTTAGGAAATTTTTTTTTATAGAATAATTACTTGTAGTATTGCTCGCATTTCGATAGAGCGATGACCCGCAAAAATTATAAAAATGACTTCATCAGCCACTGTTAAAAATTGTGATGGAGAAATGCACTTAAAAGCCACATTCTGTTCCAAAGGACCAGAATTATTGCTGTATCTCACAGCATAACATGAACCACAAAAAATATTTAAAAAATGCCCTTCTAAGCCACTGTAAAAAATTGTGAGGAATATATGCCTTATAAGCCACATTTCTGTTCCAAAAGGACCATATTATAGCTGTATCTCACAGGAACATGACCCCAAAAAAATTATACAATATGATTCGCAAGCCTCTATTAAAATTTGTGATGGAGAAATGCACTTAGAAGCCACATTTCTGTTCAAAGGACCATGATAATTATAGCTGTATCTCACAGCAATTTGACCTCAAAAACCATTGACAACTTCTAAAATAAGAAGAGTAAATGGAATACGGTGTTGTCACGAATCCTTGCTGTCTTGTACAGTATCCTCACTGCATAACTGCTAAAATGAAATGTTGGGAATGTGAATAAAATATTGCTGTAAGAAATGATATCATTAAAATAAAAAGTTTCAAGAGGACCATTTCTGTTTGAAGTGGAATGTGAAGTAGGACCGGCAACTAATCGGTGACCTCGGGCAATTGGGGCCACAAACATCAATCAAGAGATTCTCATGCCTGATTCATCTTGATGAAAGTCAATCAGATCCACATTATCTGTGGAAAGCTGGATGCGTTTGTCTTGTAATGCATCCTCCAGCTGTGCTGAAGGTTCAGTCTGATCTGTGCTTGGCTGATGTGCTGGTCAAAAACACCTCTATCGGCGTGGCGAGCATGCTGGGTCCATACGTCCACAATTCTTGGATAACCAGGAAGTCTATTGGGTCCGGAACACATACAATAACATCGGTGTTGAGACAGCCATGATAGTCGTGCACCATGATCTTTAGTGGTCTTCTGTGTGTTTGTATGTGTGCCCTGATTGCATGCGTTGGTGACGGTGGTAAATAAAGGATTGCAGAGGTCACCCATTAGGCTTTTCTGACCAACTTGCCTGCTGCTGCCGTTCGGGACTACCCTGGCACTCTACTGCTGTAACGTCACTGATGTTGTTCAACCGTGACATTAGAAGGAACGTGACAGCTGACGTCAAACAGATGTCTCACAGTTGATCAATCAGGATAAGGTCTCCATTTCTGCATTAAATCTCTATTTGGGTGGGTGGACAGGAAATGCTGATTTTTGTTTTGTACCTGGATTCCAGGAGGGTGCCACCGCCAGTAACGGTTGTTCATTTTGATGGCCTTAATGCGTGGATCATGTTGGTGGAAATGGAGCATCCAAGCAATCTTGTGAGAGATGGAGCCTTGATTTCCCAAGCCTCTGGGTCATAGGGCATAGCAAAGGATCTTCCTCATTCTTCCTCCTCCGCCTCAAATTCACGCCAACCTCTTTCAAGGCAGGGACGTCGGGTACCGTCGGTGTCTAGGATTAACTCCTCTCCTCCATTCTCATCTCTCCGTTTCCTCCGGCACTGATTCAACACAAGCTCTGACTTGGCGTAGATCATGCACTCAATGAGAGCTGACGGCGACGCTCTTGCACTAGCCCTGGACCCCGGAACCACTGCATAATGAAGACCGATAAATTGAGAAACTGCTCGGGACTTGTGGATTACAATGAGAAGAAAGGCTCTGTGTCTGCATCTGTGTCCGTCCTCATCTCCGTCGCTGGCGGGACTGATGTTTCAGAGTGTCCAATGATCGTTCCAGAACTAAGATCACCCACAATGCTCATTCTGACAAGGGCATCGTCCGCACTGACCATTTTGGTGGCTTCTTCAAAACTGGCAAGGATGGTGCAGAGCTCTTTCAACTGCCTCCCACTCTCGGTGGGCTCACCCACCCCGAGGTCCGCCACCGCTGCTTGTCAGGCATTGTCACTTCGTACTGCGTAATGCCATTTGCGGCTGCTGGCCACAATCGGCATGAGCATGTTGTTGGGTGGTAATTCCAGCGTGTTGCCACGTCATCAATGAGGAAGGTTGACGGGGAGGCCTGAGCTGATGCTGCAACGCAGCCAGGCGGGACTGATGCAGGGTGCGGTAACGGCGGAAAGTGCGAAACCTCAGACATCGAGCCTTCCTCAGCAGGGCAGTCTAGACCCAGGGTAGGTCTTTAGAAATTTCTGGACGAACAAGGTCATGGGAATGTGCCAGGCAAGGGATGTGCTCCAGGCCTACCGATCCTTAAGGGCGGCCAGAAGATTTCAAGTTATCGCACACCACTTTGCTGGGCACAAGGTTCTGGTCACCCAGCCTAGCACTCAGCGTCTCCTTGCGGAGAGCCGTCCACAGCTTCTGACCTGTGTGTGGACGGTCTCCAAGCCAGTTAATTTCAAACACGGCCTGGTTGATCTGGGCCCCTGGATGCCACAGAGGACCTTGGGGTCAATGATCCCATGCCTACATCACATGCGGTTTTGAAGAGCGTGCGCGTGCCTGAGACTCCACCCGTCTCCACCTGAGACATCCAAACATCGCAACACAGTGAGCTGTCACAGAGATATAGCAGACTTGGCCGTGCTTTCTAGTCCATGTGCTCGGTGGTAAGATGGACTTTTCCGGTCAACAGATGCAGAAAAACGCGTTAGAATTTTAGATGAAACGTGGCTGGCCAGGGCAGGGACGGCTTTTCTGGGCAGGAAATGCTGCTCGGCATCTGGTATTGGGGGCAGGCAAGGGACCATGACGTGGCAGGAAACCCATCTGTGTCCACAGCGGAAAGGAGCAAACATTTCCAGCACAAAAGGCCTGGCAATGCCGACATTAAGGCGGTTGAGCTTTGGGATGGTTTGGTTTATAGTGTTTTTCTTCTGCTCCCAAACCTGCGAAGACAGGGAAGGCTGGCTGCTAGACTGTCCGCTGTCGGCGTGCAAGGTCGTACAATACTGGCAGATGGAGAATGGGTAGAATGGGTTCTGGTGCGGTGCTGTGGTACTCGGGCGACGGTGGAGGCTTGAAGCGGAGGCTGATAACTGATCATGACTCTTAGTAACCTGGGCAGCTGAGGACAAGACTTTGGTGGTGGCGGAGGAGGAGGCGGAGCTCAGAGATTGAGACAGTGGTTGGAAGCCCAAGCGTCGGTCTGGCATTTTTTGGCAAACGTGTTGCCTCACATTGTAAACTCTGCATTCGCTAGCATGTGACTAGGACATGTTGGTGGTGGTTAAACACCTAAGATTCATTGCCTCTACTTATGCGTTAACGGCAAAGGCGGCAATGCAGCGTGATTGAATTTAGAGGGCTTGCTCTAAAGAAGCCCAGGTTGAGAGTGCCCTGGACACTTTTTGTCTCGGGCGATAGCGAGGAGAGGGGTTTCGTCGCTGAACCGTGGGCCTGGCTGGTATCATATCAGGCGACTTCTGTGTACCGCCCTCTCCCTTTTTGCAGGGTGGTTGGTGGGACCCGTTTGACACTACCCCATAGTCTTCCTCCTCGTCCAGTGATGAAGCAGCTCGAATGCAAACTTCTGCTGAAAAGACCCACGTTGGATCCGCAACTGTCAGTCATCATCATCAACACCACTGGTGACTCCCTGGTTGTCCTGACATTCTGCATACAGGAGCGGTTTCAGACGCTCGGGAATATTGCTGATTGACCGGCTTCATTCTCTCCTCTGATGGCATTCAGTAACTGGGTGTCTGATGGCAGACAAAATCTTCCTATTCTGCTCTTGATTCTTTTAACATGACTTCTGACCACCAACCGCAATTTTTGTCCATCAAAGAGGTCTTCAGAAAAACTCGGCATGATCACAGTGGTGGGTACATGAGTTGACATTTGGGCTGCCTTCCCTTCATGTTGGTCGGAGTGCTTGGACGTCTGCTGATGACGTCATTTTGTGGCCGTGTCTGGGAGGACGAGGAGGAAGACTGCTGGATGCAGGTTGCAGTTAACCACTGAAGAACAGTTGGCTACGCATTTCGGTATGAGATTCACACGGGCCCTGACACCATGCGATGACAGGCTGGACAGGTCTCTGCAAACAACGATCCCACTGCTGCCTGGTTATAGCCAGCACATGCGAAGGAGCACCTTCCTCTCGTACTCGTCCCCATGTCCTACCCTCATTCTTTTGCTCGATTAACACTGCAGTTCGCTCCAAGTCATCGAATGATAAAAAATTTGAGAAGGTATGGAAGAGTTTTGAGAAAGTCACTCTTAATCAAATTACGGCAAATCACCAGCCTTTCTGAAATCCCTCAAATCAAAAAAAAAAATTGCTTATTCAAAATTTAAGTGCAAGGTGCCTCTATCAACAAAGGGTGGGACTGCGTAAAGTGATAAAAAAAAACACGTCAGCTTAAATGTATCACGGATAACTAAACTGCTATTTTTTTTTTGCACCTAAAAATACACCTGCCCTCAACCATCTCTATAGGTGACGACCAAAATTTCCTGAATTCTCAAACTTAAGTGCAAGGTACCTCATTCAACAAAGATGGGACAGTGCAAAGTGAAAAAAAACACCATCTGAAATGTTATACGGAATATAAACAGTATTTTTAGCACCTACAAATACACCATAGCGGTGACGACAAAATTGCTGTAATTCAAAATTTAGTGCTAGGTGCCTTATCATCAATGCTGGACTGCGCCAAAGTGAAAAATCACGTATCTGGAAATGTATACGGATATTAAACGGTATTATTTTCTCCTAAAAATAACCTGCGGTGATGACATAAATTCGCTGTATTCAAATTTAAGTGAAAAGGTTGACTCTACCAACAAAAGTGGACGGGCAACCAAAAGTGAATAAAAACCTATCCTGAAATGTAATACGGATAATAAAAGTGGAGTTTTGCACTTTCAAATACACCTGCGGTGACGACAAAATTGCATTTATTCAAATTTAAGTGCAATAGGCTTGACTCTATTCAACAACAAAGATGGGATGGGGCAAAAGTGAAAAACACCTATCTGAAAATGTATACGGATAATAAAGTGGAACGGAGTTTTGCACCTACAAATACCAATCTGCGTTACTAGAAAAAAGTTCTGGATCATAATATAAAGTTCATAGGCTGCCACCAACATACACAGTCAATATTTCTCAACAGCAAAACTGTTAATAAAAAGCTATTGCAATTGCAATGTCTAAACAAACGTCTGGGTGCTCAACTATCTCAGTATCCTTTAATGCGATTGTATGTGTTCCGCCCACGACCAACCTATAAAATCCACCACGTGACTTTAAAGGGCTAGATGCTCCTTTAAAATTCTCAGCCCTAAGTACCTAAAATCTGCAAATCTCTCTTATCTACCTAAGTTCTAATGTTTCACAGACTAAAAGCATTGCTGTCATGTGTGAAAAAAATTAGACACAATTGCGCTGAAGCTGTTTTGCTGAGCATGTTTGCTGTGCTGTATGGATACACTAGCTGACCACGGCATAGCACGTACTTCTCCTATGGACGAACACTGACCATCACACTGATCTTGAAAGGAAGGGTGTTCTATGTAACAACGAAGTTTATGTGATTTTTCCAGCCATTGCAACCATACAAATCCCAGATATGACGTCCGACAACAGTGACGCTCACCCTGCTCCTATTTCTAAGCTGATTTTGACTGGCGCCAAATTTACAGGACAGCACTGAAAATGGTGCTTTATTTAATAGATTAGGCACAGATTTTACCTAAATTTGTGCGTGATACCTAAAATATATCCGATAAACATAACATACGTGCGCCGTTTTCAAACTTTGTCGAATAAATTAATCGCTCATCACTAGGTTGTGACAATGTACTGCAGCTAAATTTTCAGGATGTTTGCAATCGTCTTATTGCTAAACCTATCTTCTTATAGCGTGCATACAATTTTTTTTCAGTTCATCAGAGTTCTGTGTTGAACTCAATTTGACAGTGTGGAGCGTAAACATACCAAATTCACACATCTCGCCTACCATTCATACCTGTAAACCTTGTAAACTAACAAAGTACCTGACCCATGGGAGGGAAAACTGGCAAATTGGGCACAATTTGTCCATTTTCACTAAAGAGGTTGTATTCATCACTTTCTGTTGCAAGTGTTTTAGACATTGTCTGGCTGTCGAGTTGTGTTAATTTGTGGGAACACCGACATATATTTATACTGTTATACAAGCTGTACACTGACTACTTAACATTGTATTAAAGTATAATATCTTCAATGCTGTCCCATAAAGAGATATAATACAACATATACAAAAATGTAAGGTGAGTACTTACTTTTGTGAGATACTGTTTACAGTACAGAATATATTTAGTTATTTACATATATAAAATATATATTACATATACACAGCTATGGAACCATTTGATAGTCTATGTACCTGGAAGGGCAGGTCTGTAATGGTGTGTGTGTATATATGTCACAGCATGCATACGTACTAGTTGAGCGCCACCATAGGTCCGATATTATGTACCTCATCCAATACACTCGGATGAAAGAAGGTTACTATATACCCAGCGAACCAGTTGAAGTTCTGTGGATTTCCTGAGACGTTTCCGAACCAGGGTGTTCGCTACAATACTTTGTTAAATATCCTTTGTTGGCAATGACAGAGGTCAAACCTTTTCTGTAAGTCTTCACAAGGTTTTTTTCCCCATTATATAGGATTACAATTATGATGCCTACTGCCCACTATTGCCCTCTTGAATTTACATGGCTTATGTTAACTACTATGTTTAGCATTGGGTTAGCATATTAGTAAGTCTTACATGCATAAAAAATCTTCAGTATTTTGTTTTTTGTAAAAAACCATGCTGTTGTGATACTGTTGTGAGACAAGAGTCTTCCAATATAATCGCAGTGGGACATGCACATGATAGATGTGATCTTTTCCTTGCAAGCAAACCTCTCTGGACAATAATCTATTGATCACTGCATAATTGCATATTATTGGGCAAGCGACATGATCTGTGTGCAGAGAAAAGCTTGGCTAACACAGATCATAATTTCTCAGCTTTATCCAGCCGTAGTGGAATACATTCTGTAGAAAGAAAGGTCTTTGCATCCATTTTTAGATTCCAAAAAGCTGCTTAGAAGCGAGACACAAAATGGAATTAAAATGGGGACCTTTGATCTTGAGCGACTATGATGTAGGCCTGACAAACTACACATATGTTATTGAAATAGATGGGAGAGTATTTTGCGGCTCATTAATATTCTTTGCGTTATGTTAAATACTATTTAATTGTGTTCAATAACAATCTTTACACTACAATTTTGCCATCACTGGATAATTTTTTCTAAATATTTAATCAAATTTTCCAAGTTAAAATATCCCTAAATGTGGACATACTTATGTAGGTTTCCTTTATCATTTTACTTACCAAACTGTCATGGAAAGCTCCCCTCTTGCAACAAATTATTCAGACCGCTTAATGCGGTATCAATGATAAGCGTATATTTGGATTGTTAACACGTGGTTATTTCCGGCGAGAATTACCGGTATCCATAGTTCTCTCCACTTGTACAATACGATAAATTAATGTCATTATTTGCCAAGTGGAGTCAATGATCTCAATGGGGCCGGCAGGCTGTCGGCCCTCCCTCGCCACGGGAGTATGTGCTGCACTGATCATTGACAGCTCCCGAAACACAAGATGTACTGTGGCGCATACTGTATACATCGTGTGAACATAGCCTTATTTTTATCAATGGATCCCAGGTATTGTGCTACTATGATATTAAAGTAAAGGGTTTTTTTCCTATCACATATACACCCTATTCTTTCCCTTAGTAGGGTATCTACCCTGACAAGAGTGACCCCGCAGGTTTATCCCTAAAGTACTCCTCACTGTACCTATATTTATCACATAGCAGAGATCAATGCATTCAAAAGAGCTCACCCAGATGTGTTTCATTTAAGACTTTATTGTCTAATTCCTCAGTCAGTAGCCTTTTCTCCCGGTGGGGATGGTGTAATAAAACCAGACATGCATACTGAAATTTGGGCAGCATCATGTCTCTGTGACTTCAGTTTAGAGAACATATACCCCGGATACCCTGCTTAGGGAAAGAATAGAGTATATAAGTTGATAGGGAAAGAAAAACCCTGACTTAAATATTATAGTAGCAGAATACCTAGGATCCATTGATGAAAATAAGGAGACGCTATTATTGATACCACATAAAGCTGACCGATTATTTTGGTACCAGGAATGCTTTCCATGGGAGGTGGTGAGTAAAAATATAAAGATGCCTATTGTATGGATATTTTACGTCGATTTTTTATTTAAACATTTTTTAGTAAAGGAAATATTATATGTGATGTTTTAATAGTTAGGATTTTTTGTTTTGGTTAAACATTTTAGTGATTCCCCTAATGATTAAGGCAAAATGTCGGAAGAGAGGCGCTTCCACGCCAGTTTTAAGGCACATTAAATGAATGCATAATGCACCTGAATAAATAAACTTGTCAAAAATCAGGCGTGTAATATGCCTTGTATAACATATGTAATGCGCCTAATTTAGGCGTATACCAAACAAAAGGCACATAGCATATCATCGCTAGCAGATTTGATGCACCTACTTTAGGCGCATTCAAAAGTTCAATTTTATGCCTGGCATAAAATGTGCCTAGTTTTGGTGTATGACAGTTCATGTATATAGAGATTATGGCGTTAACAGTTTTTTGGCGCAAAATACACAAACAAAATGGTGCAGCCCTAATGGGACATGTCGCTCTTTAAGTGTTTTGGGTATAGAATCATTAATTGTCAAAATAAAATGTTCTGCTGATTTTCTCTATATCAAACTTAAATCCAATACATTGAGAGTTTGTAAATGGTTAATAAGCTCAATCGTATTTATTTTTTTAAACTGTAATTTTTTATTGCAAAGGATAGTTTCAAGAATAACATCATAGAACATCAATATAGTATAAATGATGATACATAACTCTAAAAGTCAGAGAAAACATATATCATATATCACGAAAAATATGGAACATGCAAATAAAAATGATAAATTTTTAAATTTTTAACAAAGTACATATTGAACAAGACAATACACATAGGGGTATAATAGACATAGGGGGAAGCTCAAAGAAATGGATAAAGTTATCTAAGTATGAATGTAGTATTGAAACTGGTGTGACTAAGATCTTATATATATCACGTTGCATTAAAGAATCAGAAATTATCCCAAGGGGACCAGATCAAGTAGAATCTATCTAGATTAATGTTAATAGAGGCTGTCAAATATTCCATTGTTCTCATATCTGCAACCCTCCGAATTAACTACAATTGATCCGGCACCCCCATACGCCTCCAAAAGAAAGAAATTAAGCATCGTGCTGCTGTAAGAATATATAAAACCAATTTCCCCAAGGGCTTTGTGATTGAGTAGGGCCAGAGGTTAAATAATAGGAACATCGGTTCTAGGAGGAGAGAGAGCCCTGTAATGTCATAAATCAATTTTGAAACCATTTGCCAGTACGGCTTTATAACAGGACATTGCCAGAAAATATGATAGACATCCCCGTTACCCGACGGATTGAGTTTATGTAAAAAAACAGGTGTATGATACCACAGTATCATAATTTTATATTGGTTTTCTTTATAAATAGCACAAGTGGATGATTGAGAAGCTGGTTTCCAGATTAGGTTCCATTCCTCCATTGTTATAGTTCTTTGGAGAAAGTTCTCCCATTTTGTCATATATGAATGTATAATAGGTTCATCTGGAAAAGGGTTTAATAGAATAGCGTAAATATCTCAGATCAATCCTCTTGTTCATACACTTGTTTTACAGAGTAATTCAAAACGTGTAGGGATAGAGACCTTGCTAGACTTCAGTATACTATGAAAATAGTGGGAGACCTGCAAATATGAGAAGTAACAACGGACTGGAAGGCTGAAATCTGCTTTCAGCGAGGAAAATGGAAGAAGACACCTCGTCCTGTGATCCACCACATCCGCGAATCTAAATAGTTTGCCATCAAACCAGGGCTTCATAGAATGTTGTCCGATACCCTCTGGAAAGCAAGGATTAAATAAGAAGGATGTCATGAATAAGAAGGATGAGGAAGAGCACAGACCAAAGCGCCTCGCACAAACAGCCCAAACCTCCCTTGTCAATGTCATGGGACCCAGTAAAGCGTTCTGTACCTGAATGTGAGATGTGGCCCAAAGAAAGGAGTTGGAATGGACAGGAACCACCCAAAATTTCTCTATCTCCACCCAACGAGAACATGCATAGAGGGAAGACCAGGCCGGTATTCTACGTAACTGGGCTGCCCAGTAATACTTGATTATATCAGGAACTGAGAGTCCACCCTCCAACTTCCCCATCATCATTACCGTTTTTGAGATTCTATGCCTTTTGGCTGCCCAAATAAAGTTGAAAAAGGAAGACTGCATAGTTTTTAGATCTTTTAAGGGTACTTTAATTGGAAGGGTCTCGAACAGATATAGCAGTTTAGGTAGAATAGTCATTTTTATTGCTGACATCCTGCCCATAAGGGACAAAGGCAGAGTTTTCCGTTTATTTAGGAGGGATCTAATTTCTCCATACATCCCTGGAAAGTTCTGAGTGTATAAAGTAGAGTATGTAGTTGACAACTGAACTCCCAAGTATGTAAGGGAGGAATCCCTCCAATTATAACGCTAATTGTTTTTCAATTTGCCAAATTCTTCCTGGGGCATATTAATTGGAAGCGCCTCCGTCTTTGTGGTATTTATTTTATATCCTGATATGTTATAAAATTTGGTTAGGAGAGCTTGCAAATTAGGGAGGGAAACATGAGGTAAGGTCAGTGTCAGCAAGATGTCATCTGCAAAAAGCGATAATTTAAACTCCCTATCTTTAATTTTGATACCTCTAATATTTTGGTCTCGACGAATCAATGCGGCTAGGGGTTCTACACATAGTGCAAACATCAGGGGTGATAAGGGACAACCCTGCCTAGTATCATTGGATATTTGGATTAAAGGAGACATATTATATGGAAGGCGGATAGTGGCTGAGGGAGAAGAATGTAACCCATAAATAGGATGGAGAAACGGGCCCTTAATACCGAAGGTTTTTAATACTTCAAACATATAAGACCAATTAAGCCGGTCGAACGCTTTTTCAGAGTCAAGACTAAGCAATAAGGCCGATTCCTCCATTCTATTCACTGTGTCTATGAGATTGATTGTTCTACGGGTATTGTCCCCCCTTGACGACCTAAAATAAATCCTACTTGGTCCGCATGGATTAATTGGGGCATCCAAATTGAAAGTCTATTAGAAAGTATTTTAGTAAAAATCTTCAAATCCGAATTTAACAAGGCTATTGGGCGATAATTGTAGGCTTCCAATGGGTCCTTGTTGGGCTTTGGGATTAAAGTAATGTAGGAGTATAGTAATGTAGGAGCCACTTTTTAACCCCCCGAGCATAGAATTATACAGCATTAGTTGGTATTGGGCTAACTGTGGACCAAACACCTGGTAATATAGATAAGTTAGCCCATCAAGACCTGGAGCTTTTCCATTGGGCATAGTTTTATGAGTTTGCTCAAGTTCCTCCAGTTCTATAGGAGAGTTAAGTGCCTCTATTGCTGCCGTAGAGAGAGGGGGTAATCCACAGGAAGAGAGGAACTGCTTTAGTACATGGTCTCTAGTCTGTTGATCTTTGGGGAGTGTATCAGGTAATGCATATAGCTGAGTAAAATACTTATGAAACATCTGAGTGATGACATCCGGATCATATGTGACCTGACCTTTGGCGTCTTTTAAGGCATGCGGAGTACGTTTCACTGTATCATCCCTTAATTGTTTGGCCAACAGTGTGTGAGCTTTGTTACCTCTCTCGTAATAACGTTGCTTGGAATATAGTAACAACTTTTCTGTCTTCCCTATTGCTAAAGCTTTCAACTGGGCCCTGATGTCCACTATCCTCCTCAGTGTCAGCCTACTGGGACGAATGGACAGTGAGTTCTCCAACGCTAATAATTTAGATTGCAGCAACTCTTACTAGACTATTTAAAATATTAATATCTAAACCCCTATACATTACCACTGCATACCTAGATGATACAGCATACTGTGCACTATCTGCCAGTGGAGTAATCGCCCCGATAAAGAGCGGCTCCGCTTTAATGGCAGACAATATCACTACATGCGTGTATAATCACCTTTTAATCCAGCTATCCGACGCGTTTCCCCCATTACAATTCTAGGGTTCATCAGGGGATTAAAAATTTCTCTCACTGTGGAAAAAGAATACGCTATATACAACGCATATACTACAACACATTATCCCTCTTATCTTGGGTGCCAGCGTACTAGAGGTGCCGCGGGAACTATCGTCATTATACCTGGCAGCACTTGAGCTAAGTATCAGTCCATTTATCTAATTTGGAAGTACATGTGTTGTAGTATATGCGTTGTATATAGCGTATTCTTTTTCCACAGTGAGAGAAATTTTGAATCCCCTGATGAACCCTAGAATTGTATGGGGGAACGCGTCGGGATAG
Organism: Phyllomedusa bahiana; assembly: GCA_025379985.1. NCBI lineage: Eukaryota > Metazoa > Chordata > Amphibia > Anura > Hylidae > Phyllomedusa > Phyllomedusa bahiana. The sequence goes on from JAODAL010042823.1 coordinate 27,320, forward strand.
CTGGGATTTAAAGGTGATTATACACGCATGTAGTGATATTGTCTGCCATTAAAGGGGAAAGCCGCTCTTTATCGGGGCGATTATTTCCAATGGCAGATAGTGCACAGTATGCTGTATCATCTAGGTATGCAGTGGTAATGTATAGGGGTTTGATATTAATATTTTAAATAGTCTAGTAAAAGTTATGTTTTAACAGGGATTATTATTTGCAGTGATATTTTGGTATAAATCCTCTGTTCATGTAGAATTTGTAGTATTTCTGATTGCAGCAACTCTGTCTGAGCTCTGACCTGTTTTTTAAGTTTGGTTCCGATGGCTATACACCATCCTCACATTACTGCCTTATGTGCCTCCACAAAATGATAGGATTGGCACCGAGCCTTCATTAGTCTGAAAGTACTCATTCAGGTGTTCACGGAGTTTCTCTCTAGACTGTGGATTTTTTAGTAGCCCCTCATTTAAACGCCAGTGGCATTTCCTTACTGGTACATTTTCTTTGGCTACTCTCAAGGTGATGGGTGCGTGGTCCGACCAAGTAATTGAGTGTACATCTGCATCTATCATCTTTCTCACCATAGGTATATTACCAAAAAAATAATCGATGCGGGAATGGGATTTTTGAGGGGGAGAGAAGAAGGTAAAAGAGCGCTCTTTAGGATAAGCGAGTCTCCAGAGGTCAAAGAGGGCAAATTTTCTAACTAACTGTCTAAATTCTCTAGAGAGCTGTTGTTGAGGGTGTGAAGGAGGTCTATTCTGTAAATGCAGCCTGTCCATTTTATTCGAAAATGTGAGGTTGAAGTCTCCAACCACGATTAGTGTTGATGGAGGAAGTTTATGTAATTTATTAAATATCCGGTTTTTAAAAATCAATTTTTGGGATCGATTGGGTGTGTATTTGTTGCATAAAGTTAGGGGCGTTGCCCAAAAATAAGCCCTTTCAAAATTATATATCTCCCTCCATCATCTAGTTTAACCTGCTGAACTTGGAAGGGACAGGATTGAGATAGTAAGATACCCACCCCAGCTTTCTTTTTAACTTGTGAGGCACTATATGCTGTGGGATGAGCATGTTTAGCAAAAGAAAAATTCCCGCTTTTTTTAGTAAAATGTGTCTCTTGAACAAATGCTATCTCAGCTTTCAAATTTTTTAACTCAGTCAATAAAAGCTTCCTCTTTACATTGGTATTCATACCTTTCACATTTAAGGAAACGATATTATCCATTGGGATATTGTAAAACATCAAGTTCAGTTAAACAACCATTATGAGCTATAGTCTCTACGAACCTGGACAAGACACATAAGAGTACGGGAAGACGAAACAAATACAGATACAATGAACTAATCATCATAAAATTGCAAACCTATTAGCAATATAGCTAATGATAAAGAAGAGAAAAAGAAAAAACCTTTTTATTGGTATGTACCAAGTATAAATAACTCGGCAATGAGGCGAAATCAGTGGATCAGGATCCAAAACTGGGTCCGACACACCAGATTGGTCTATTCGTTTCCCAAAATGGGAAGCACTAAATGACCAGTCGCCTCTTAACTAGGGGAAGGTGGTGAGCGGAGTAGGAAGCGGTATTTACTCCAGAACACCGCCTCAATTCTGAAATATAGGCAAGTGGAAAGAAGAAAAAAAAAAAGGAGGAGGGAGAGGGGAGGGCAGATAAGGGGAACAGCATCTTTCCATTTAGCTTTTCAATTAAAACAGTAGAGTCGCACTAATTGCAAATGAGTGCGAGGGTATTATGAAGGGACCAAGAAGCAAAAGAAAGAAGAGAGCGGAAAGAGAAAAAAAAAAGAAATAAAAAGAGGGGTGAGGGGGGGGGGTTAACCCTCGCAATTACAGTAGAATTTTAATGAAACATAGGTGAACCTGACGGTTAGTCCTGTAGTCAGAATTAGAGATGGGCGAATTGATTCTAACGACGGGGAATTCGTTTAGAATTTCAGGAAAACTTCGTTTCTGAACGAAGTCGAAGTTTGGGGGACTTCGGGTGAGCGAAGAGTGCTTTTGATTGATAAAATGGCTGCGAGCACATGGCGCTACATGGGGCAAAGCACTCTGGGAGGAAAAAGGGCATAGCCTGCATGACATGTGCAGAGATGAAGCCAATCAGAGACTGGTGGGATTCTGTGATGTCACCGCACTATATAACGTTATATTTCTGAATTTGTGGGGTATTGGATCTGAAGTCCAGTGTGTGTCCAGTGCAGCTGCATATACATTTTAATGCTATCTGCTCACAGCACATTGAATATCCAAGGGGGATATAAGCTGTTCCTGTTGTATTCTTTTAAAAAAACAGCGTTTTTACAATACAAATACCACTTCATTTTTGGCCCTGCTCAATTCTTTTGCGCAATTTACATCCGGGGGTTTAAATTAAGCGTTGTTCTGCTGTTGTGGTGACTAAAAGAACTGTCTTTTTCACCGCCAAAAAAATAAATTTTTCCTGTAGCATAATTCACAAGCGAAGGTTAATTAAATTTTTTCTCTTGTTGGGGTAGGGGTAAAAAAACACGCCATTGTAAAAACGCTACAAAGCTCGTAAGTTTGTGGTTGTCAATTGTTTGGCGCATTTACATCCAGTGGTTATTTAAGTGTTGTTTTTTGCTGTGGTGACTAAATAAACCGTCTTTCACGGAAAAAAAATAAATTTTTCCTGTAGCATTAATTAAACAAGCGAAGGTTAATTACAAGTTTTCCTTTTTTGTGTAGCGTAGAAAACACGCCATTGTAACACGCTACAAAGCTCATAGTTTTTGGTTGCTCAATTCTTTTGTGCAATTTACATCCAGGGGTTAATTAAGCATTGTTCTGCAGTTGTACTCAGTAAAAGAATCTTTGTTTTTCACCACCACAGAAGAAATTCTGTAGCTAATTCATACCCAAAGGGGTTAATTAAGCCTGTTTGGGGCTTTATATTCAGTAAATACACAGACTTTTTAAACGGCACATACAAGAAAATTTTTTTCCCTGCCATTTGTAGACGCAATTTATATCCAAGGGTTACCCAAGCTTTTAGTGGGTTCATTTGGAGTCAAATACAGGGTGTGTATTTATCATATACAGATATTCTTCATCAAACAGTGTCTGTAATTTAGAACAAACAGTATGTCAGACAGAGAGGTGGCAGGCTCTTCACTGCGAGTGGCAGAGGCAACAAACATTCCTGGAGCAGGCCGGGTCGCAGCACAGCAAGGGGCCCGTCGAAAGCAGGGGTCACTCGGTGAGGCACAAACTGCCGCTGTCATCTAGCGGCCCGTGTGCTGACTAGCAACCCAAGGGTTTCTTGATTGGTTGACTGGTCATCCACTTCCTCCCAGATGACATCTGACAACCCCACCCAAGAGTCGGTGGGAAGTCAGACACAACCATTAGTTGGCATGGGCCCGGGAGCGGGTCAGCGGCCCTCACCCGTCCTCAAAACCCCCCTCTGTCCCATCCGGTTCCCTCAGCCAGAGATCTATATGTGGTCTGGGCTCAGCGCCCCTATATAGCGGGATGAACAATTTAAGGAGGGCATCACAGCTACTTGGCAGCGAAGAAATGGGGCCAATATCCCCTGCTTCTTGCAGTAGGCGGCAAAAGTATAGATGTTGAGAGTGGCATGGGAGGTCATGTTGTGAGGGGTCAGCCTTCGCATACCAAGACCGGTAATGAGGACAGCAGGACAATGAAACACAAATAGATGATGATGTAGCCGACCACACTTGGGGGAAGGTGAGGCAAGGGCTTTATCATCGTCAGGAAGAAGAGGGGCTCAGCTTGCGCGTCAGGCAGCGGCGCAGCCAGTAAGTGGGTTGTGTGGCCGTGAGTCAGCAGGGTAGCAGCAGTGGAGGTTGTGAGCCAAGCGGCACGGTAAAAAACCCGCTTCAAAAGTTCGAGAAAGTGCGCAATGGGCTCAGCGAGGCAGCGGGGGTAGTAGTCACTCAGTGCGGAGCGTTGGCGGTTTAAAAACTGATATCGGCGATGTGGCAGTTCTTTGCTAAGACACCCGGGGGAGCCGAATATGGGTATTGTAGAATCTGTGGGCAGAAAGTGAAGCGTGGCAGGGAGCTAACGTTGGCACCACGGTTCTGCGTCAACACATGCAGCGTCACCATCCGGTGGCCTGGGAGAAACGTGGCTCAGATGCGGTGGTCAATCCTGCCGCCGCAGCAACAGCATGCCATTGCAGCCAGTCAAGGCTCCACCACATTCAAGAGTATGCATGAAGCAGACGGACCCAGCGATAACGGTGAAATCGGTGCGTTCTTTTATTGCATATCAAGATAACAGGAAAAAGGTGCAGGGGGGGACCCACAAACCGACGTGTTTCGGGCAAGGAATTGCCCTTGTTCACGGTCACGTATTCTCAACATAATGTGTTCATTTAAATAGAGGAAGGAGAAAAAGGGGGAGGTGTCTCCATACAAACAAACACGTCATTTCCTTGTCCATAATAATAGAGTTAAAAATACATTCCAGAAACAGCTGTATACACATGTGTCCACTATCATAATGCATACAAAATATATCCAATGAACATGGATCAAAGCAATGGCAAGATAACTTAATAAATATAAGCTAAATCTTCCTATAATTAAACCACGGGGGCCCGAGTAACCAGCTCATAATCCAAAATGCTCGCGGATACGTACAAGGCGCTGAGCCAATCTCCCTCTCGTTTTTGGGCTCTCAACTTTTTTCCAAGCCATACAGCTGCAGGCTTTCTATGATCCTGCAAGGCTTCATAAAATGGTTTGGCTGCCCCGGAGTGGGAAATCTGGCCTTTCTGATACTGTTTATATGTTCAATACGCGAGTTTCTGATCTCGAATTCTGCTGCCTATGTAAATTTTCATACACAAGTACAATGGATAGCATAGACTAATGATTTGGTATCACAGTTAATAAACTTTTTATATAATACTGTTTTTGTGTGTCCTTATCAGTTTAAATGTGTTTGTTTGATGGTGTAATTACTGATGCCCACATCTTTTTTTTTTATTCATGGGAAAAACCCTCAGAGTACAGCCAGGTATTTTTACGGGAGTATGCGAAAAAGGTGCTTGGGGATATTTCTGTTCCAATGGTTTTACTTCGTTTCACAAAATGAATTCCTTCATCCACCTAAAGCAGCCAAAGATGTTGTCCTGTCTTAAATGTTTAAAATTTTTAAAAAACAATTTTTTTAATTAAATGAACTCTTGGCTGTAGGTAATGGAACATACAGTTACATACTGTGGTAAACGTTTTTTTTTGTTGTTTTGGAAGTAGCAGTGGTCTTGTGTTTTTCCCCTGATTTTATTTTTGGCATAATACATTTGTTTTTTATTATACCCTCTTGTTTTAAGCCTGGCATCTATGATGTCTACTTGATTGTGAAAATCTGATTCTATAGTGCAAGCCCTTCGTGCTCGAAATAGCTACTCCCACCTGGAATGAAAGTCAATAGTGTGGCTGGGGTGGCAGCTGTTAGCACGTAAGATCGTATTGCCACTGGTAGGTTTCCTGTAAAGGGTGGTGACAACCCTGTGATTGTCGGGATCTCCCGTAAGCAGAATGTCCAAAAATGCAATACTATTTTTTTCCACAGTATATGTAAAATGTAAATTAATATTATTGTTATTCAAATATGTAATGAAGTCTGGTATGGACGCCACATCACGACCCCAGACAAGCAAGAGGTCGTCTATGTAGCGCCCATACCAGACCACACTGTGAGAAAATGGATTATTTACATTGTATATGCATTGTTGTTCCCACCACCCCATAAACAAATTCGCCAGTGAGGGAGAGGCAGATGCCCCCATTGGGACACCACATAACTGTAGAAAATACATGTGGTTAAATTCAAAGTTATTGCTAGATAACAAAAAGTCTATGCTGTCTAATAGAAAAATCTGTAACCTTTCCTCATAAATCCTTTGTTTTTTTAGATGGTATTGTACAGCTATTCTAACTAGGGATTGTGGTATATTAGAATAGAGGCTGGTTACGTCCAGACTTAACCAATTGTACTCTGTGGACCATTTGAAATTACGGAAACTTTTTAAGACAGTGGTACTGTCTTTGAGATATCCAGGTAGGGCCGTAACCAGCGGTTGAAGGTGTTTATCAACCCATCTATTTAGCTTCTCTCCTATGCTCCCGACACTGGAAACTATTGGGCGTAATTGAGGTGGGAATAAACCCTTATGCGTCTTAGGGACCCCATAGAAAACCGGTGTTTTTGGATTACTTTCTTCCAGATAGTTTTTATCTTTAATATTGATAGCTCCTAGAGCTACACCCTCTTCTAGAAGTTTAGAAAGTTTAGATCTTATTTCAACAATGGGGTTTTGCTTCAGTTTACGATAAGTTGTTACATCCTCCAAAATCTGCATAACTGCTTTTTGATAAAGTGCACTGTCCATCACGACCGTGGAACCCCCCTTATCAGATTTCTTTATAATGAGATTAGTATTTTGTTTTAATTTTCTGAGCGCTTGGAACTCTTTTTTAGACATATTATTTCTCTCCTTATTGTTTTTTTGTTGTTGTTCAAGGAGAGTTTTTAAATCCCTTTCCATGGTAGCTTGAAAGCTATACATGGCTTCCACTCTGGCTTTTAATGGGTAGAACTTGGGGTTTCCTCGTTCGAGATGGACATGCACATTTTTATCCTCATCTTCTTCCGGTTCCTGTAGCTCCTGCAGGGTAAAAAGTGACATTTGTTCCATAAATAATACGTTTTCAAACTCATTGGTATTAGATACGGTAATTTTGTTACTTTCATTTGTGTCCACCACATCTTGTACATTTTTTTCTTTAAAGAAATGTTTAACCGTTAATAGTCTGATAAACTTATTAAGGTCCAACAATGTATCAAACAGTGAGAAGTGGTTGGTCGGTGAGAAGTTCAAACCTTTTTGTAATACTCTATATTGATGGTCCGAGAGAATGGTAGGGGTGAGCACTATGACATTGTTGCAGTCCTCCTTTAAATGGGAATCAAATCCTATTCTTAGGTTTTCTTTTTCATGACTCCTTTCTGTTTTTTTACCACTGTGCTTTCTTCCTCCTCGTCTTCTATATCGTATTTTGCCTTTGAACCCTTTCCTTTATTAAGGGCCCCGGCGCGGTT